>REGO01000389.1:286456-311758 GCA_010120015.1 Rhombomys opimus | reverse complement strand
AGAGAGAGAGAGAGAGAGAGAGAGAGAGAGAGAGAGAGAGAGAGAGAGAAACAAACTGTGGAACTGTAACATTTTTACTTTACTTTCCAGGGGACTATCCAGAGACTGATAATAGTGACCCAAGAGTGAACTATCAAGATAATACTTGCTAACTTCAATCTAAAATACCAAAACAAAATTGATATCATATTCTTCTTTTGGGGTGGGTGTTTTTAAGTTATTCATAAGGCTTCCAATTTAAACCATGTTAGACTATAGTCTTAAAACTATGGTGTTTTGCTACAATGTTATAGTCCTTAATAAACACTGTGATGATTAATTTCATTATAAGCTTTACCAGACTTAAGATTATCTCTGAGACATACCATTGAGTATATTTGTGAAGGCCTTTCTAAAGAGTTATAGCAGAGGACGGATGGCTTACGTTGGGTCGGGAAGTTGCACTATCCCATGAGCTCTATGATCAGAATGAAAAGGACAAGGGAATGCAAGCTGAGGACCAGCATTTTCTGATGTCTGACTGTGGCTGTAATGTATCCAGCTACCTCACACTCCTGCCACCATGATTTCCTTGCTGTAACAGACAGTACACAGTCAAATGATGAGGCAATATAAACCCCTGGTCCTTAGGTTGATTATGTTGTATTTTTTGTCAGATCAGTAAGAAAAATTATACCCCTCTTCTTTCTTATGTGCAGAGTTTACCTTCTTTATTGTGTTGGATTTCACAGGCTCACATTATGCCAAATTCCGTAAGTAAGTCCTTGGTATCACCTGCTGCTTTGGGACTCCCTTTATGATCATGCCATGAAAATCTTTCATTATACTTTGCGCACACTCAATTTAATTCCAAGAATTAGTTAGGATGATGAGAATATGTAAGCACCATCCTCTAATCCCTATATTTCATTCGCTTCCAAAACTGGAAAATGTCATGATTAAGTAGGTCATCCACAGAACAGACAACTTGTAGAAAAGCAAATTACCAGCTCTGTGCTATGAACTAATTGCTAACACACAAAAGAGTATAATAAAGAAAAAAATGAAAGAAAGAATGAAAGAAAAAGAAAAAAGTCAGAAATGATTTTGAAAGACAGCAGTTAATCAGGGAGTTGGGAACTTTGAGCAAAGGTACTAATTTGTATCCACATAGGCCCAATCAACACTGGTCATCAGGTTGTTATGAAAATATTTACATGCCACAGACTATTTCAATGACATAGAGTGAAGGAACTTATTTTTGCCTCCAACATCAAGTTTTCAGCAAAAAGGACATTTATTTACCCCAGAAGGGCAAAGGACAGGGAATAAGAAACAAAGACAGGAGGTGGAGGGCAAGGGAGAATGGGGAAAGGAACAGGGGAGAGGGAGCTTAGGTATTTATGCTGGAGGGACAAAAATTGCCTCTGGATAGAGAGGAGACAGCTGTGGCCCACAGACAAATTACAGTTGAAAGTGGTAAAGGGGAAAACCTGGGTTAGGATGAGTTGGTTTATTTTGATTGGGCATGTTAACCAGGGCAGCCAAAGGAGAGGCATCTGACTGGTGGGCTCAGTAAACTGGGACTTGGTAGTCAGCATCAGGAGGAGGAAGTGGCCAAATAGAGGAACGGACTTTTGTGGCTAGCTTTAAGAATGTAATCTGCTCCTCCCTTGGGGTGTGGGGAGTCAAAGAGCCTGCTATTGAGTTCCTGTCCGAAATAGTCCCTGTTCCCCTTACTAGTGAAAACCAATTGACTACTGAGCTACCATGGGCTACATCTGAGCAGAGGTTCTAGGTTATCTCCATACATGGTCCTTGGTGGAGTATCAGTCACAGAAAAGACCCTGTGTCCAGATATATTTGGTCCTTGTGGAGCTTCTATCCTCTCCACTAGGCCACAAAGGAGGACTTTGCAGCCAGTCCTGAAGATACCTGATAAAACAGGGTCAGATGAAAGGGGAGGAGGTCCTCCCCAATCAGTGGACTTGAAAAAGGGCAGGGAGATGACGGAGGGAGGGTGGGATTGGGAGGGAATGAGGGAGCGGGATACAGCTGGGATACAGAGTTCATAAAATGTAACTACTACTACTACTACTACTACTACTACTACTACTACTAATAATAATAATAATAATAAAACTTAGATGTACAGATAAAATAAATGTAATCTGATAATGTTTAGCAAGGAAGTCGGGGAAGGTCAAGGCCTGCTAGCCTGTTAAAGCCCTTCTAGCCTAATAGGATTGAAATGTCTGAGAATATGCTAGCTAAAACTTAGTCATAAGTAATCTCCAAAATTTACAATGCATAGTAAAATATTAAAGGAGTCTAAGTATGCCAGAGTTCAGAAACTTAGAATCAGAAAAGTTATGCTTAAAGTATTCCATTTGAAACTTTACTTAACGACCCTCTCTCTATCTCTGTCTCTCTTTCTTTTACACACACACACACACACACACACACACACACACGCACACGCCCTCAGTGACAAGACTCCTCGGGAGACACAACACACATGTCCAATCACTCCAGTACAGGGAGGCCACTACAAATTAAAGCAAGACGTTAGCATAACTCAGCTTCCTCTACCAGTGAGTTTTATCTTGGTTAGTTAAATTAGTCTGTGTGAGGAGTTGCTTAGAATAGTAGAGATGACTCAGGAACAGATTCATTGCCAAAGCCCACCCAGTACTGCTGACAAATTCAGAAAGTTGGAAACCTGAGCACCCTGGGCATACTGCAGGCGGCTTAGCAGGTTGGAGAACGTGACTCAATTGGTCTGACCCTCTTCTAGACAGATGGCGAGTTTCTGCTTTTTCCAGGCTGTTTGCTTTGCCCCAGATCTTTTATTAAAAATAGTTTATTGTTCAACATTTCAATTTGGATTTTTTTTAGCTTGCTAGTTTTTTTTTTCATTTTTTATTAATTAAATCAATTTACATCTCAGCATCCCCTCTCCCCTATTCTTCAAAATAGGGGAGCGCCCTTCCTGAGGTACCCCAGCTCAACTATTCACAGGAGGAATGAATTTGTCTTCTTCCTCTGTGGCCTGATATGTCAGTCCCATCAGGCGCAAGTAATCAGAAAGAAGGCAACACAGTCCATGTAAAAGGTATCCTCCACTCCCTTAAATAGGGGGACGACATGAAGCCTAAGATAGCCATTGAGCTTAACTTCTTGGGTTCTATGAATCCTAGTATGTTTATCCTGTACTGTGTGACTAAAATCCGTTATAAAGGAGTACAGACCATGGGTGCCTTTCTGGGTCTTTGTTATCTCACGCAGGTTTGTCTTTTCTAGTCCCATCCCACCAAAAAGCTCAGGATTTAAGATCTACAATTAATGAATGCAACCTCATAAACCTGAAAAGCTTCTGTAAAGCAAAGGACATTATCAGTAGGACAAAATGACAGTACACAGATTGGGAAAAGATTTTCACCAGTCCTACATCTCACAAAGGACTAATATCCAGAATATATAAAGAACTCAACAAATTAAACACCAACAAATTCAATTAAAAATTCAATTAAGATGATATATAGTGTTAAACAGAGAATTCTCAATAGAGGAATCTTGAGTGGTGAAGAAGCACTTAAAGAAATGCATAACATCCATAGTCATCATGGAAATTCGAAGAAAAACAACTCTGAGATTTCATCTTGCACCTGCAAGAATGGCCAGTATCAAAACTCAAGTGACAAGACATGCTGGCAAGGATGTGGAGAAAGGAAGACACTCTTCTATTGCCAGTAGGATTACAAATTTGTACAACCACTTTGGAAATGAATTTGGCTCTTTCTCAGAAAACTAGGAATAGCCATACCTCAAGACACAGCTATACCAGTCCTGATCATACACACAGAAAAGCTCCACCATACAACAAGGACGTTTGTTCAACCGTGTTCATAGCAGCTTTATTTGTAATAGCCAGAAACTGGAAACATCTTAGATGTCCCTCAGCTAAAGCATGGATAAAGAAACTGTGTTACATTTATACAAGGGAATACTACTCAGCCATTAAAACCATGGAAATCATGAAATTTGCAGCCTCAGGGCTTCTGTGCAGCTTGGCTGGTCTGACAAGGATTCTCAGCAGCCATTTTTTTTTTCTCCAAGAAGGAGGGGATTAGTGAATCTGGTCATTTTCAGGAAATTCTAAAGCTATTCTGAGTTATTTACCTTCCGTCTTAAGGAGCTTCTCTTTAGAGTGGAATGCATCAATCACAGAGGAAACTACTATAACACACGTATCTTGTGTGAACTTAAATGTGATTTATAAATAGTATGAGTAAAAATGAAATAAAAAGAAAGCCTACATTAGATGGATACTGAATATTAAAATATGAAAAATAAAAATTAAACCTAGTAAAAATAGATTATCTGGAAAGGATCATCAAGATCCATTTTACTTAGCTTTATCCCTCAGTGTGTCTAGTTTGCTCCAGACACTTTTTTTCTATTTTTTATTCATTATTTATTATATTTATTGACTTTGAATCCCAGCTCTTGCTCCCTGCCTCACCTTCTCCCTATCTCATCCTCTCTCATTCTTTCCCCCTATGCTCCTCCCCTAGTCCACTGTTGAAAAAATGCAGAAGTAAATAAAAGCAGTCAAGAAAAGCTACTCTGAAGATGATGAACATAAGAGACAAAAGAATTGAACTGTGTTCAATTTTACTTTTCAGGGATTTTTATTTTTTTCATTTAATTTCTTTTGAGATTATGAAATATTACACCATTTGCCACTTCTTTTTCCTCAATCAAAACGTTCCCCTGGGATAGTTCTTAGTCTCTTTGGAAATTCCTGTTCTTGTTCCATTAATTGTTATTACATACATGTAGGCATACAGATATAATTGTATATTCCCAAATACATAGATGCAACTTTCTCAGCCTGCATAATATTACCTTTATGTATGTTTTTAAGGTTACTTGGTAATGGATAACCAACTGGCATACTCTTCTCTGGAAAAGACGATTTCTCACACTTTCAGCACTCCATAGATGCCTGCAGTTCTCTGTATAGATCTTAAGTCTGGCAGGAGAATCTATAACTATGGCTTTACTAAACCAGAACAATCCCTACCTACATCCTAAATAAGCTTTCCTTATATCCACAGATAAGTGTAGTCATGACCTTTCTTCAAGGAAACTTCTCTTTGCCACAGATGGGGGCTTTGAAAAACCACAAGCAATAAAAATGCAGAGTTGTAGAGCCAGTTGTCAGTGGATACATACACAAAACGCTTGCTGCACCTAAGGCTTAGGAGACTGCAGAAGAGAGGCCAGGAAGCTTGTTAAGAGGATCAAGGACTTTGCTCTGAGCCCATGGCCAGTACTCATGTCAGGACCAATACCCTTGAAGCTTTATTTAGGTAAATACATAAATTTATTTGTGTAACCTCTCTTTGGAAATTTTATAGGGAGTACCATACTCTGTCTGAATAATTTTTTTTAAAATTTTCTTTCAAGTGTTATTTGCTTTGCTGAGTTGTTTACAGTAGCAAATAATGTTGATTGATAGAATTGCTGATAACAGTCTTTATCATCTTTTTAATGATTTTAGGGGTACATTGTCTTAGAAATTATTTACTCTTAAATGTGGTATTAACCTTTGGCTAATATTAACTTTCGGTTTCAGTATTTTTTTAAAAATACTGAAGATTTTAAAATAGGATTTAAAAAGTAAAATATAATCTTAAAACTATTTCTTTTTAAGCTGTAGAGTATTTAAAATAGCAATTTTATTTAAACGTACATACCTATTAAAATAATGGTTTTTTTGGCCCAACTAAGTTCTTACAGTATAGTTTCACTGCTTTTATTGTATTCTAAGGTACCATTTTACAAAAGTATAAATCTTCCAAGTAGCAATTGAAATAAATTCATTAATTCTCTTTCCATCTACTGAAGAATGTCATGATTTGTGTTTGATTCTAAATATTTAGAAAGTTTGTCTGTAAGAAAAATGCTGCTTTCTGACATATTATTTTGATTACTACTAACAATGAAATTTTGCATCATCTTGATTCATAGTTGCTTTTATAATGATATTTGAAAATGTATTGATTTGGTAATTTATGGTCTTTGCTTTGCATGACTGATCTAAAAGAATGTCTAAATTCTGCTGTTAAATGCATACATAACAAGCATAAAGGTAATAAATGTTTATATAGTATTAGTAGTGCCCTTATTCACAGATATTTGCGTGGCTGTTACTCTAAAATTTAAAGGTTTAAAACAAAGTCTTAATGATTAATACTTTTAAAAATGTTTGAAGGCTTAATTAATGACAGTATTTATATTAATTTTATTTATTTTTTTATCAACTATAATGTTAACATTTTCTAGATATTTGAATGATGTTTCCCAAGTTTCATAAAATTAATCAGAGGTTATTATTCATTATTGTTATATCATTAAATTTAAAATTGTTCACAACACGGATAAATCACATAAAAACAAAACTACACAAATGACTAAGAGCCTAAATGATAACCTAGATTTCTTTTGATCTTAGTAGGCATATATATGTTTTAGTTTCTTCTCAGTTGGATCCATTGTCATGTTAATTTAAACCACAACCTCACTGTATTCCAAGGCAAGCAATTTATGCATATTTTGTACAAAAAGTCATGTTTTGTACTTCAAGACAAAATCTCTTAAAGAGAGCTAAGCTTACTCATATTTTAAAAAAGGAAACTCTTGTATAAAATGAGGACTGACGAGAAGGCAAGGCTGAAAGATGGAAATGCTGTTACTGTCTTCTGAAATAGGTTTAAAGCTCACGTGATCGTGAAAGTATATGTCTTCTCTACAGTATCCAGTTATTTATGTCACAAAACTCCTTTCCCCCATCATTTTCACATCTGCAACCTGAACAGCTTTGTTAGCTATGCAGCAATTCTGCAGGAGGGAAAATTATCCTGAAACGGTTTTAGGGGTTTGTATTTATCTGAATAAAAGTTCTCTCGTATTTAGCTTTGAATTAAAGCATCGGTGTATTTATAGGAGGAATAGTATAGGTAAGACCTCATAAAAAATATGATTGTTGAGATAGTAAGATGGCTTCCTTGATAAAGGAACCATCGCTAAAGAAGAGAAACTGACAATGCAGCCACTCCTGATGAGACCTAATTGACTAGGATCAGAAAGAAGGAAAAGAAGACCTCCCCTATCAGTGGACTTGGGGAAGGGCATGCATGCAGAGGATGAAGAAAGGGAGGGATTGGGATGAAAGGAGGGAGAGAACCACAGGGGGGATACAAAGTGAATAAAGTGTAATTAATAAAGAATTTTTTTTTAAAAATGATGAGAAACTGAGCTGGATCCCATGACTCCTTCAGGTCTTCCGACTCCTGCCACACAATGGTATGTGCACTTCTGTACACATAAATACATTCCATAAGAATATTACGTATATTGAAAGAACATGAACTGTGCTTATTCTGAGAAAATTATTATTATTATTCCTGGCAAACCAAAACAGCTACATTTATAGATGTGAAAATATAGTTGGGGAAGGCGGCACTACAAATGCAGCTACACATGTAAGAAAAAATGATTTCTTACTAAGTAATTTTTATTTACTTTCCAATCTATTTCCAAACTATTCGGTTTAATTACTTCATTATTAAGGATGAATGAATGTCTTTGATCTCATATATCTTCCTTTAGCTTAAATATGGTGCTGATTTTAGCATCTTGTCAATATATTTTTAGTTGATGAACACGTTTTTAGGAACATGAGCCTAGGAGAGAACTTTGCATGAATTTGTGGTCACTGGTGTGTTTCTCTCTATCAACTTCATTCTACTCACCTGTTACTAACTTCACATGACTGCACTACCGAAATCTGAAGATATTTGAGTCCACTGTGATCCCTGTCACTTCCATGGATAGGCAGAATTCTGAAACTCTGAGAAGTTAAATGAGCATTCATAGATTTCTCAGTTTTTCATTAATGAAACCAGCACTTAAATTCAAATTTAATTAAGTTTTAAGAGCTAATAGGTTTTTTTTTTTTTCTTAGCTAGGTGTACTTTGTGAAATATTGGTTTTCTCTCTGGGTGTTCAATGAAAGGATTGAAACAACTAATAATACTATTCTCCATAGATATCATGTCTATTGAATATTTAAAAGAGCAATAATCCATCTTTTAAAAAGAAATGACAGCCTTTCTCATATTGGCCCTAATTGCTTCTATTACTTTGATATTAATAATGCTGAAAGAAGACGGTTTCTCCTTAATTTACTTACCTATCTATCTGCATAGCTTATTATAGACTGGAAATCTTACAAATTCTATTGTAAGAACTAGTGAAGTGGTCACTGGGTAAAAGCCTTATATAAATTTTGTGCTTCTTATAATTTTATGCCTGGGACATTGGTTTAATGGAATCAGTTTGAGCTAATATTTCTTGTCTAAGAGCCCAGTGAAAATGTGTAATCTAGTATTTTACTGTTGTTAGAGAAGAGTATAAGCCTACTTAATTCCTAAAGAGAACTTGAAGCTTAGCTCTTTGCAAGTATTGCGGACTCTGAAAAGCTGCCTTTTATTTTCCCGTTTGCAATATTTTTCTCTCTAACTTGGCAATGACAGTATGTCCAAATCTACAATACCATTAACAGTGTTAAACTGTTTACTGTGTGTAACAGTTTCAGAGATCTACCGCACTCAAAGTCAGTGCTTCACAAAAGAAAGTCTTTCAAATCCTTTATTGACAGAAAGTTCAAAGTATTTCTTTTATTGGAAGACACAGAAGACTCTAGTAAGCAAAAGAGGTTTCAGAAGAGAAAAATAAGGGTTGCAGCCATGAGGAACACTTTTAGTATTGGTGAAACTTTAAGTGGCACAGAAACAATGACGCTATTTGTAAAATTATGTTTTACATGATAGGTCTTAAATTTAATGTATTATGAAATTAGTGTTCTTCTAGAGAAGATAAGTGACTGTATTCTGAGTTCGGCTTGTTTCACAGAATATTCTCAACAGTTAAAACTCAAAGGCCAGACAACATGACAATTTATACACTATTGATGTTTAGAGGAAAATATTATATTTTCAGTATGAGATATGTACAGTCTCGTACGTACTTTCCAGAATTTATGGAGAACTAGGCTTTTTTCATCTTCATAAACTGCCTTATTTTAACCATGGATACTTTAATACTATTTACAAAAGTCTAATATTTTTCAATGATAGCTGAGTAATTTAGAATGGCAAGCTTATGAAAAATTACAATAGCACAATTTTATTTTGATTCTTTTTTCTATGCTTTTTTCCCTGAAACTTGGGTTAAGAATGTCTGTGTGTGTGTGTGTGTGTGTGTGTGTGTGTGTGTGTGTGTGTAGGTGGGCATGCATGTATCTCTTTTATTTTAACATCTTTCTTTTTACACTGTGCAAAGTCTGCCTTCTCTGAACTTTCATAGTACTCTTGGCATTTTGCTGCATAGCATTTAGCCATTTTTGTTTCTTTGGCCATTCATCACAGGGTCAATGGCAATGCTACAAGTTTATCACAACTACAATTTCAGAACAAGTCACAAAACATCTTTGCTTATGTGAAATATTGATTTTTAATGAAATGTTGTATTTTTTACGTTTCCCACATCTTTGCCATGTTTTCTATACATTTTCCTTCTAATATACTTGATCTCAATGCATTATAGTTGAGTAAATATATCAGATTTCCATTTTAATTGAGTGTATTTTTTATTAGAACTGGTATCAGTATTTTAAACTTTTTTTGCTCTCATAATTAATAACAAACAAAAAGGTTTAAATATTCAATGCTTCTTTGTAAAGTTTTATTTTTATTGTGTTTTGTTTCAGAGATAAAAATCTTACTCTGCAGTCCAGATTGATTTCAAACATATTACATAATCCAGAATAACCTGGGACTGAACTGACACTGCTTCATTCTCCAGAAGCTGGGATTATAGGTAATGTGCAAGAAGTCTCTTCTTAAAAAAGCTATTCATAGACGTGTGTGTGTGTGTGTGTGTGTGTGTGTGTGTGTGTGTGTGTGAGATTAAATATGAATACTCTTTAAAATGTTTGAAAAAGTATATTAACAAATTCTGTGAAGTAATTTTGGCTCAATTATATTGGACTCACAATTGTATGTTTACACACACACATGCAAACAGGAGCTCATGTGCACTCAATAAATGCATGCACAATAGTATTAAAATAATCAAGCGAGAAGGAACTATATTAAAATGTTTCATGTGACTTTTGTCACAAAACATTCTTGTGAAGAAAGAGTCATCTGAAGAGATGGGCGATGGCGATGCTAGGAAAGCCTGAGGAACGGGAGGATAAATCTCAAGACTCAGAGGCAAGGTTTTAGTCGCTGGTGTGCCTGTGGGAACAAGTCGGTGAATAGGTTCACCAGGTGGAGGAAGGAAAGAATATGTGAATGCAAAGAGAATTTCAGCACGTGGAAAACACCTATGGTTTACAGCAGACTTCGTCTGTTAGTATCCCACAAATAATGAGTAAATGGGGAGTGCATTACCTTGAACACAACCACACGAGAAGGTATAACTTCCTTCATTTGAACTAATTGTAGCAAATAGTATAATTTCTAATGACAGTCATTTTCTTCCTGCGAAATAGGGCTTACAACAAATCTTAGACTAGAAAATTGTGTTAGTTTTCGTGGTCCAGCATTAGGTATAAAAACAGTCATTACTAAGAAAAAAAAAGCATGGCAATATTATAATATTAGCTACTGTTGTTTGTGACGCAGTGCATTCACAGGTATCAGCTTACAGAATTCGGGATATAATTTAAACACAAAAATATGACAATGACTAAAATACTCCTTAGTGAGAAGTGAAGGCTGGGTTTTATAGGCTGCATATTACTTTTTCAGTCAGTAGGGAAACCACAGATGATAGATTTACTTTGAAACAGTGGATCTATACTGTTACCCGCACTATTCCAATGATTTATTCCAGAATCAAGTCTGCACAGAGCATCTTGCTCTGTTCCCAGGAGAGGGTAATTGTTTCTGTGTCCTTGGGCTCTGACTCTCGCCTCTTGCTAACACTAGTCAATGAAATAACAATTGTGTTAGGAGGGAACTTAACCTCCGTGGTTCTTTACTCAATGCAGTAATGTTCTAGATAAATCTGCTCTCCTTAGAAACAATTTTCTCATGTCCGATAGGTTCAGTGGCCTCTTCAGAGGAAAAAAACATCAATAAAATTTGAATTTTTTTCAAGTTAAAAATCATGTGGTCAAATGGTCTTTATTTCATATTGTGGGAGTCATACATATACAAGGGAATATAATTTTTTTGAAACATAAAAAGCTAGTATCAGGATTAGTTATAACAAATCCTTGAAATGACAGTTTGTCATACAGAAACTATAGTTTAGTTGAGTGTTACAAATTCAAAGTTTTAATAATTAGTTAGCTTTCTTTCCTTATTTCAACATTGTTTTCTCATATTTTTATGTTTCACACCTCAATTTTTTACCTAAAAGAACAAATGAATGCAAATGTGTAAGTCACCAAGAACAGTTCATTAAAACTTTTCTGAATACTATGCTATTTTTCTATCAAATACAGTAAAGAGATTGAAAGATACAGTCAATACCGATTATAATTATAAATAAAATGTCTTAGTTTCATAAGTGAATATTACTGAAGGCATATGTTAAGAGAAAATAACATGCTTTACTATTGTAAATGGTCATCTATTTAGATGTGATACTTAAGCGTAAAAATGTTTTATTTTTCATTGATAAAATATTGTAGAATATTTCCCAAAACATAGTATTAAGCATTTTATATACATCTCTCATTAATAATTTATGTTCCTTGTCCGTTGTTTTTTATTTTTGCACTTATTTTCTTTAATTTTATTATCTTTACATTAAGTCTATAGTTATAAATTTAGCAAATTTTCACTTGATATACTTTGAAGTAAAAAATTTAAAATATTATAACTTCGTATTGCATTAAGCCTATGCTCACAGTGTTCAAAACCATACTAAGGATATATTCTAATATACTAACAATGCTATGTACATATTTGTGTTTTGTGTATGATTATAAATGTACAATATTAATAATTGTACAGTCCCCTATTAGATACCAGTTGTAATTGTTATTATTATTTTGACAGTGTGGTATGTATCCCAGGCTCACTTTGAACTAGCTAGAGTCAAAAATGACATTGAACTTCAGATTTGTATGCCTTCACTTCCTTAGTTCTGGGATTACAGATGTGCACTATTAGCATCAGTTTCCTTGGTACAGCAGCTCATACCCAGAGTTTCCCATATATCAAGCAAACAACGGTTCAACTGAGCTTGGTCTCCAGCAGTGTGCAGCATATTATCACATTCATTTTACTTATATTGAATCTTGGTAGAATCTTTTGTTTTCAGAAATAGAAATTACGTTAAAACAGCTTAAATAATTTGACCAAGGTTTCACTGTACATAGTAAATTAAAATTCATTCCAGGTAATTTGGCGAGAGACAAATAAAGGAGTAAGAAAAAAAAATCAAGCTTAATTATGAAAATGTCTGAGTTAGGACTGATTTATTGTTGGATGTATTTAATTACTCTTGTAGGTTTGAATTTTATGAATTTTTCCTACAAAATCACATAATATGAAAATAAGACTCATTACTATAAAATGTAAATACTTTAAAAATCAAGATTTATTTTTAGAGTTCTAGTATACTATAATATATATATATTGTAATCTCATTTTCAAAATTCTGATTTAATAGATCCTATATATTCACAAGGCTGTATAGCCATCATTTAATCTAATTATACATTTGCATCTCTCCAAAAGAGATCCATTCACAAAAATACTTTTCTCAAGTCCAGTTTCATTCTCCACTAATCTCATTTCACTGTTTATGAATTTGTTCATTTAATGTATTTAGTATCACCTGGGCTATGCAAAACCAGGTGTACGGAGTATGGGAGTTTTAGATTAGCATATCTTCAAGGTAATCAATCTAAGCATGCATATATTAACTTTATTATATTCCATATTCATACGCTAAGATGAAGGATATCTTATCTATATTTAGATGTAAGTTGATATTTCAGAACAGATTAAAAGAAGAAGATGGATACCCAGAAGAAGTAGCATTGATGAGTGTTTCTTAGATGGCACATTTGAAAGATTCTCATTTGAGGTCAAATATTTCACAGCAGGAACTTTCAAGGCTCACACAAAAGGTGTCCCTCTGAGAGACATGGGAAGGTGAAGAAGACATACATCGCAAGGCGATGTAATTTAGCAATGTAATAGAAGTCTGAGATCTGTGAACTTTTAATGTAGCACATTCCAGATGTTTTAATAAACACAGAAATTTCCTTTTCTATGGATAAACTTTATGGTGCTTTTTTAAATTTCCAATTATGCTAAATACGTAATTAAATATCTGAGACCTACCTGGTGGAAAGACTTGACAATATTTAAAGTAATTAGATATGTAAATTTGTGCAGTTTTTTTTTTTTTTTCTCAGTGGACTTTCCAGCCACACTCCTAGCTTGTTGTGAAATGACATGATCAATGTTCAGGGATCATCTCTAAAGTTTTATCTAATTATGTGTAATATCACTTCACATTTTTTTTTTCAGTTTGAGTCAGGTGTCTGTGTTAGAGGCAATTTTTCTTGGCCTGATCTATTTGGAGCTATTATCTTTCCTTCCTCTCATTTGTAATAGTTTAAAGAAAATGTGTTCATGTATATTGATAAATATTTTGTAGAATTTGTTATGAGTTTACGTCTTTCTTTGCTATTTTTAAGACTTTTTGTTTTTTAAAATGTCTGTTATGTTGTTATATTTATATTTATTACTAATTAAGTAGTTAATTTAGACAGGCCTTTAGTATATAGTCAGGATGGTTTTTAATCTAATCATCACTGGCCTCAGCGTACACAGGGACGGGACATGCAGCTTTCAGAGTACAGTTTGATTATTAATGTAATAGCTTTATTGTTTAAATCTTTCTAATCTTTTAATCATTAATCAGATTTAACATTGTCTAGTATTTGTCTGTCTCATCACGAACAGCTTGTTTCTATTCATGCTTGCAATTTTTACATTTGTTTATTTTGATTTCTGTGATGCCAGTAATTCTCATTTCTGCTTAAGATTTCACAGTTTGAGTCTTCTTTCATTTTAAATTATTTTACAAGTATATAAATACATTAATTAATTAAAATATATCACATTACTGTCTTTAAATTTTTGTACATTCCCTCCACATTTTAATTTTGTTAACTTTTTAATTATACTTTTCTTTTGTAGTCTGTTTATTTAACCATCATACTTCACAAAATGAGATTTGTAAGGTAAAATGTTTTTCATTTATATCTTTTTTTAATTAGTTATTAATTATATAATATTCTGACTGCATGTGTGTCTGAATGACAGAAGATGGCACCAGATCTCATTATACGTAGTTGTGAGCCACTATGTGGTTCCTGAGAATTGAAATCAGGCCCTTGGGAAGAAGAATCTGTGCTCTTAACCACGAAGCCATCTCTCTAGACCCCTTTTTAATATTAGTACATATAGAATTTATGTAGTTCAGGGCCATATCCTAGCTTAATCCATTTAATTTTCGCATGTTTCTTTTAAATTTTTTATATTAATTACAGTTTATTTGCTTTGTATCCCAGCTATAGCCCCCTCCCTCATTCCCTCCTAATCCCATCCTCCCTCTTCTCCTCCCATTCCTCTCTCCAAGTCCACTGATAGGGGAGGTCCTCCTCCCCTTCCATCTGAACCTAATTTATCAGGTCTCATTAGGACTGCCTGTAATGTCCTCCTCTGTAGCCTAACAAGGCTGTTCCCCCCTCAGAGGGAGGTGGTCAAAGAGCCAACCACAAAGTTCATGTCAGAGACAGTACCTGTTCCCATTCCTAGGGCACCCACTTGGATACTGCGCTGTCATGCTGCATCTGAGCAGGGGTTCTAGGTAATATCCATGAATGGTCCTTGGTTGGAGTATCAGTCTCAGAAAAGATCCTTGTGCCCAGATATTTTGGTTCTGTTGCTCTACTTGTGGAACTCCTGTCCTCTCCAGGTCTTACTATGTGATTCCTTTTTATTCAATATGGTATTCTTTCATTTTCTCTGATTTCTATGATTACCTGGTTATTTATTTATTTATTTGTTTATTTAATCTCAATCACAATTTCTTCTGCTCCTCTACTACTAGTCTCTTCTCCCCACCTTTCCTCTTCCCTACCCTCCCATGCATTCCTCCTCCCTTTCTCTTAAGAAAACAACAGCCCTTCACTGCCTCTCCAAAGACGTAGGTCTGTGTGATCCAACTGGAATATAGAGATACCTTTAGTACACATTTTTAATCATATGGTTGGAATTTAATATACAAATTTAATTTAAATGAGGGGCAGAAAAAGTGATAAATCAGAGAAATTTTGACGGAATGAGTCAGAGATAGAATATGTCCAAGTACCATGAGGACAGGAGAAACTTTATTTAAGAGTAGCACACAGAGAAAGAACAGGAAAGTTCCTGGAGATAATAGAGTATGGTTTGAGAGGACAGTACAATTGAGTGCAGTTCAGTTTGTGAAGTTCAGTTCATAGAGTTCAGAGGCTGTTTTTCCAGGCAGAGCAGTTCAGTTAGAAGCAGAGAGAAGCCAGTTTGAATCAGTCATCTTGGAGAGGAGTTTTGAGACAGAACAGCTGAATTGAACCAGCCCACCAGAGTTGAAAAAGAACTAGAAAGTGTGAGCTTATTCAGCAGTAAGTCTCAGAGGCTAAAAACATTCTAGGCCAGGGTTAGCAAATGGAGGCTGGAAACCTTCAAGGTCCAAACTTGCAGAAGAATAGAGTGAAGAGAGGCTAGAAACTACCAGGCCCAGGTCTAGGGATATTTAGACAGAAATGCTCAGGGTTAAGCCCAAGCCGTGAGTTAGTACAGCTTGGGTAAGGCTCTGATCTCATCCCATCATCCAATCAACTGAGGAATTAAAAACAAATCCGAATTTCCTCCTCCGAATAGCAGCCTGGAGCTGGAGTGTAGGTGTTTCTCCAAAGTCTCTCACTCTCTCACATGGTGCAGCTGTGGGTCTCTGTGCACCTACACTACTGCAAGAAGACACTTCTCTGAGGAAAAGAGGCATATACTGAGCTATGAGTATACCAATATGCCATTAGGAATGAACTCTTAGAATTTTTCTGTCCAATCTGAAAGACTCTAACTAGCAGTGTTTTCAAAGTAAAGACTCATGACCAAACCTTTGGCAGAGTACAGGGAATCATAGGAAAGAAGGGGAGTTAGTCTGATGGAGAAAGGATAGGAGCTCCACAAGGACCAAATATATCTGGACACAGGGTCTTTTCTGAAACTGACATTCAACCAAGGACCATGTATGGATATAACCTAGAACCTCTGCTCAGATGTAGCCTGTGGTAGCTCAGTAACCAATTGGTTTCCCAAAGTGAGGGGAAAAATTACTATTTCTAACAGGAACTCAATGACTGGCTCTTTGGCTTCCCCACCCTACAAGGGAGGAGCAGTCCTGTTAGGCCACAGAGGAGGGCTTTGCAGCCAGTCCTGAAGATACCTGATAAAACAGGATCAGACGAATGGGGAGGAGGTCCCCCCCTATCAGTGGACTTGGAAAGGGGCATGGTGGAGATGAGGGAGGGAGGGAGGGACTGGGAGGGAATGAGGGATCGGGACACGGCTGGGATGCAGAGTTAATAAAATGTAACTGATAAGAAAAAAATAAAATTAAAAAAAGAGAATTTTTCTGTCCAAACAAATAAATAAACAAAAACAAACAAACAAATAGAGAAAAATATTAAATTAACCTTTCATTAGTAATTCATGATGAGTGCAAAGGGTTTATTCTCTACACAAATTGTATTCTTTAAAAAAAATTATGGTTTCAAATAGTACGAAGATACTACTTAGAAAATTAAAATATACATCACTTAAACTATGTTGTCTTATGATAATATCAAACAGAATGTAATAACATTGTATGAGAATAATGACTATAAAAAATTCAGATGCATGATGCCAAGATATGCACATACATTTCCAAATACCAAGTGATTTAATGAATAGCATTATTTATCAAAAAGCCTGGAAATGAGTATTTCTTTTTAATAATTTTTATATAAAATATGATAAAACAAGGAGACTTTCATGCTGATCGGTATGTTTTGCCAAAATTTACATGTTTAAATCTTAGAAGTCTATTTCATTGACTACACTAGAAATTTTGAGAAAAAAAAATCATAATTGAAGCCATGAACAATGGGACTATGAAGTTAAAATATGTTCATATTTTGAGTTCTCTGGTAATTTTATAAGATTTATTTATTTTATTTTTATATGCGTGATTATTTTTGTCCATATATTTCTGTGAATCATTCAAAAGAAGTCATCAAATGCCCTGAATGTAGGGATACCCACAGTTGAAAATCACCATACTGTTTCTGAGAATTGAACCTGCATCCTTCCAGAAACAGCATTTGCTATTAACCACAAATTCATCTCTCTAACTGCTCTTCATGCATTTCAAGAAAGGATAATTTGGATGCTTACAGAAACTTTAAAATTCAATTTTAAAATCTATTTAATTTCTAAAACATGCATAAGAATGAGCAGACTTTTTAAAATGATTAAAAAACAAAACAACATAAGTGTGTATTTATGACAGCTGGCAGAACCACAAACTGTATACATAACAATAAAATGCAAAGCTTGTGAGACATGGAGTCCAATACTAATTAAGCACATTGTCTAAAATGTAAATTAATTGTGTTTACTACCAAAACACCATCTGTTTCTAATAACAGAAAATTGTTAAGTAAAATGGAAAAGTTGTATCATGTTGAAAAAAAAATCATTTTTCTCAAGTAGAAAATGCCAAAGAAGAATCTCAACTGTTGTACACATTATTACACTTGTGAATTGTGACACATGTAGTTATTTCTGTCTAGCTTCTTAAGCACTGATGTATGGGAACATATGTATACATTTTTATCAATACTTTCCTTTTCTTCCATACCAATATAACACATTTCATTTCTCTCAGGACAGTTTACCAAATTAATATTGTTTTTTATATGTTCTCTGAAATTTCTGTCCTCATATTGTTAAGCATGAGATTAAGTAAATGGGAAAAAGCTGAGTAATATTGAATAACTGAAAAATAATTTTAAAGTACTAAAAAAGCTTAAATAACACTTAAAATTGAATTCCTTGTTTTTTTCATTAATAATTGAAAAATAAACTTACTTAATGTAAAACAGACTATCATTTTGATTTTCAAAAGTTAAACTATAAACTGTTTAAAGACAAAGACTACTGCCATGATTTTATTTTTCTATTTTTTTGTTTTTGTTTTTGTTTTTGTTTTTCATTTTACTCTATGTCCAGCAAACAAACTCTTTAATCTGATTTGTTTTTTCCCAGTGGGAAGGCTATAATATTCATTTTGCAAACTAGTCATATACTTCTGCGACTCAAATCGTTTGGCCATAATGGTTGAACAAATCTCCAGAGTGTTAACCTGGGTAATAACTCTGACTAAAAATATTCTTAAATTGAATTGTGAATATGGTATATCGCCTGGCTACATTTATTTTCACATTCCATCCATTGTACAAAGGACACCTATTTAAATTCACCTGGAGGAGCTTAAGCTAAGTCACAATGTAACTACAATAAAAACAAAAACAAAAACAAACAAACAACAAAATGTAAATCCAAACAAAAACCAAAGAGAAGACTGCTGACACTCTTTGGCACAGCTTTACTTCAAAAATGCTGCTTAAATATTTACTCAAATATATAAACAAAGGGAGTAAATGAACAGTTTACAAAGACTGTACTTCATACGTAGTTTATAAAAACAACCTTTTCTGATCTGATGTAACTTCTTAATTTGACACATAATAAAAAAGAAATCTATCCAATATCACTTGATTAATATATATTTAGGTGTTTAAAATTCTGCTGATACTTTGTTCCTATTTTCCAATAATCCTCTAAATTTGTTTTGCTTAGACCCTAAATATCTCTATAAATTTGTCGTTAAATTTTAGCCATTTTATTAAAATTGTTCTAAGAACTACACTCTTCAAAAGTTCAGTGGAAGCTCAGGTTTGCTTGTATTATAGTTATTACAGTTATAATAGTTTTTATATCACTCTGGGTATAAAGTTACAGAAATATGTATATCACATTCAACACATGGTTGCACATGGAATCATTTCTATGTTACAGTAGGTTGTAAGAAGATAGAAAGTCATAAATTGTTAGCTGGTATGGGAAATTTCATAAAACAAACTGGGGAGCTATAAGTGAACTATTGAAAAGGGGATCATCGTATAGAAACATTTCAGTACAATTTTATAAAGTTAAACACAATGATTGTTATCATGCTGCCAGACTTGATTATGTTGTCTTCAATAGTGTGGCTACTGAATCATGTACACAGACGGTGACATGATTTCTTTCTTCATTTCCCAATAGGAGGCTCCTAAAAACCTATATTTGTTTGTTTGTTTTCTTGTTTCTTTTCTTTGAAAGAATTTGCAACCTTTTACAGAAACTCCCACAGTGCGGCTACAAGACGTCTGGACACAAACATTCCTATTACTTCCATTATTCTAGGCAGGGGAATTTGGCCTCCAGAAAGATAGGTTGTTTTGAAAACTTTCCCTCATACAGAATTTAGTAGGAGCCCTATGGTACAATGTTTGCCCACGATTGATCCCTCTCTCCAATATGGCTATTCAAAAAGCATTATTATCTGCACACTGCCCTCTGCTTACTCTTTTTAAAATTTATTTAATTTTTTATTTTTTATTCATAGCAATTTATTCACTTTGTATCCCAGTTGTAGCCCCCTCTTGTCCCCTCCCAATCCCATCCTCCCTCCCTCTTCTTCTCTCATGCACCTCCCGAAATCCACACTGATAAGGGATATCCTTCTCTCCTTCCCTCTGACCCAAGGCTATCACTTCTCATTAGGATTGACTGCATTGTCTTCCTCTGTAGCCTGGTAAGGATGCTCCCCCCTCAGGGGGAGGTGATCAAAGAGCCGGTCAATCAGTTCATGTCAGAGACAGCACCTGTTCTGCTTACTAGGGAACCCACTTGGACACTGAGCAGCCATCGACTACATTTGTACAGAGGTTCTAGGTTATCTGCTTGCATGGTCCTTGGCTGGAGTATCAGTTGCAGAAAAGATTCCTCTGCCCATATATTTTGGTTCTGTTGCTCTCCTTGTGGAGCTCCTGTGCCCTCCAGGTCTTTCATTTCTCCCTTCTTGCATTAAAGTCCCTGCACTCTTCCCACAGTTTGGCTCTGGGTCTCAGCCTCTGCTTTGATTCCCAGCTGGGTACTCTTTCAGATGCCCTCTATGGTAGGCTCCTGTACTGTTCCCTGTTTTCTCCCTCTTCCAATGTCTGTCCCATTTGTCCTTATAAATGAGGAATGATCATCTTTTCCAGGGTCCTCCTTTTTGCATAGCTTCTTTATATGTACAGATTTTAGTATGTTTATCCTATATTATAGGTGTAGTATCCACTTATAATTGAGTATATACCATATGTGTCTTTCTTTTCTGGGTTACCTCAATCAAGATGAAATTTTCTAGTTCCCACCATTTGCCTGCAAATTTCATGATTTTCTTGTTTTTAATTCCTGAGTAGTATTTAATTGTGTAAATGTAACACAATTTCTGTATCCATTCCTCAGTTGAGAGACATCTGGGTTGTTTCCAGATTCTTGCTATTACATATAAAGCTGCTATGAACATGGTTGAGCAAATGTCCTTGTTGTATTCTTGAGCATATTTTGGAGATGTGACTGGGAGTCATATCACTGGATCTTGAAGCAGCATTATTCCTAATTTTCTAAGAAAGTGCCAGATAGATTTCAAAGTGGCTGTACAAGGTTACATTCCCACCAGCAATGGAGGAGGGATCCCCTTTTTCCATGACCTCTCCAGCATGTATTGTCACTTACGTTTTTGATCTTAGCCATTCTGATGGGTGTAAGGTGAAATCTCAGGGTTGTTTTGATTTACATTTCCCTAATGATTAAGGATGCTGAGTATTTCTTAAGTGTTTCTTTGTCATTTGATATTCTTCAATTGATAATTCTCTGTAAATAAAATATACAGCAAGTCTATAGCAAGCATCAAAGCAAAGAGAGAGAAACTTAAATCAATCCCACTGAAATCAGGGAAAAGGCAAAGCTGCCAACTCTCTCTTCATCTGTTCAACAAAGTACTTGAAGTCTTAGCTGTAGCAATAAGACAACTAAAGTTGATCAAGGGGATAAAAATCAGAAGAAGTCAAAGTATCACTATTTGCAGATGATATGATATTATACATGAGCAGCCCAAAAAATTCAACCAGAGAACACCTTCAGCTGATAAATGCCTTCAGCAAAGTGGCTGGATACAAAAGTAACTCAACAAAATCAGTAGCCCTCAAAAATATAAAAGGAAAAAGAGCTGAGAAAGAAATTAGTGAAACTACATTCTTCACAGTAACACAATAGCCACTAACAACATAAAGTACCTTGGTGTGACTCTAACCAAGCAAGTGAAAGACCTGTTCGAAAAAAATTTCAAATCTCCATAGAAAGAAATTGAAGACGATATCAGAAGATGGAAACATTTCTCATGCTCACGGGTTGGTAGGATTTACAGTGAAAATGGTCATCCTGCCAAAAGCATTCTACAGATTCAATTCAATTCCCATAAAAATAACAACACAGTTCTTTATAGAACTTCATAGAATAATTCTCCATTACATATGGAAGTTTAAAAAAACACAGAATCACTAAAGCAGTCCTCTACAATAAAAGATCTTCTGGAGATATCTCCATCCCTGATCTTAAGGTATACTATAGCAACAGAAGTAAAAACTGCATGGTACTGGCATAGAAACTGACTGGTGGATCAGTGGAATTGAAGATCCTGAAAGAAACTCACACATCTACGGATACTTGATTTTTGACAAAGAAGCCAAAATCATACAGTGGAAAAAAGACAGCATCTTCAACAAATGGTGCTGGTCCAACTGGATGTCTACATGTAGAAAAAATGCAAATAGAACCATACTTTTCACCCTGCACAAAACTAAAGTTCAAGTATATCAAAGACCTCAACATAAAACCAGACACACTAAACCTCTTAGAAGAAAAAGTGGGGATGAGCCTTGAACTCATCGGCACAGGAGTCAACTTCCTGAACAGAATAACAACAGCACAGGCTCTAAGATCAACAATCAATAAATGGGACCTCATGAAACTGAAAAGCTTCAGTAAAGCAAAGGATACTGTTGACAGAACAAAAGTAAAACTTTTTTAAAAATCAGAAAAAGTCTGATTGCTGTCATCTATATATTAACTGGAGCATGTTCAAAATCTCATTGGCTTGCCCAGTAAGTAGAACTAATTCCTTCCCCTCCCACACTGCTTCCAGAAACCATCAGATACCTTTATCTTACTTTTTAAGTATTGTTATTTGTGGCTTCCTGTCTAGTCTTTTTTTGGGAAGAGGGGGTTCCTATTGGGGCTAGGGGTTGTCACAGAAGCCTTCCATGTCTCTCCCTCTCAACTCTGCATCTACAGTCATCAATATCACAGCAAAACTAAACTTTTGCTGTTCACAGTCAGCGGGAGTACAAATCATGGGCCTCTACACAGTTTTTGGTGATAGTACAAACCATGAACACAGCCCCGAGTTGCACTAGGTCCACAGACACAGACAAGGCCCTTGGATGCATCGGGTAGATCATAGACATCAATAGGGCCTCAGTTGGCAATGCAGGGTACTCACATCTATATCACCCCTGGCTACAGCTGTGATGTGTACTCAATTATTCTCAGGCAAAGTGTGAAACCACTTCAAGTGAGAAGTTACCTGAGTATGGTAATGTTAGTTTCTAATTCACCACTGAGGAGACAGATTGCAAGCTGTAGGCAAGCTTAGGCTATATAATGCAGCTCTATCTCAAAACAAAACAAACAAACAAACAAAAACAAGAAAACAAAACAATGGCACAAAAGCCATGTGCAGAAGGAACAGCAAAATGGGAAACAATAGAAGCTAAATGCCAAGGAGGACCCTGGGGAGGATGCTTAATTCTCATTCAGAAAAGAAATCATGATAGACACCACAAGTAGTAGAAGAAGGAAGCAGGACTGGAGCCTAGCACAGCTATCCTCTAAAAGACTCCAACCAGCAGGGGATCCAAGCAGATGCGGAGACTCACAACCTAACTTTGGATGGAGTACAGGGATCCTTATGGAAGAAGGGGTACATAAAAGGGCCAGGATTTTCACCAAGGCACTTTAAGTTATTTGTGGTTATTGTGAAGGGTGTTGTTTCCCTAATTTCTTTTTCAGTCTGTTTCTTTTTTCTATACAGGAGGGCTTCAGATTTTTTTTTGAGTTAATTTTGTATCCAGCCACTTTGCTTAAGGTGTTTATCAGCTGAAGGAGGTAAATGGTAGAATATTTGGGGTTGCTCATGTATACTATCATATTATCTGTGAATAATGATACTTTGACTTCTTCCTTTCCTATTTCTATCCCTTTTATCTCCTTTAGTTGTCTTATTACTCTATCTAGGACTTCAAATCAAGTACTATGTTGAAGAGATAAGAAGAGAGAGGGTAGCCTTGCCTTGTCCCTGATTTCAGTGGGATTGATTTATTTTTCTCTCCATTGAGTTTGATTGTGACTATAGGCTTGCTGTATATTGCTTTTACTATGTTTAGCTATGTGCCTTTTATTCCTTATCTCTCCAAAACTTTAAACATGAATGGGTGTTAGATTTCGTCAAATTCTTTTTTGGCATCTAAGGAGATGATTATGTGTGTGTGTGTGTGTGTGTGTGTGTGTGTGTGTGTGTGTGTGTGTATGTGTATGTGTATGTTTTCATCCCCTTTGTTTATATGGTGGATTTAATTGATGGATTCTCATATACTGAACCACGCCTGCATGCCTGGGATGAAGCCTATTTGGTCATGGTGGTTTTGGTTTGTGAGTATTTTATTGAGTATTTTTGCATCAATGTCTGGCACTTTCTCAGAAAAATAGGAATAGTACTACCTCAAGATCCTGCTACTTCACTCTTAGGCATATATCCAAAAGTTGTCCCACCATTCAGTAAGGACATTTGCTCAACTATGTTCATAGCAGCTTTATTTATAGCAGCCAGAATCTGGAAAAAAACAGATGTCCCTCAACGGAGGAATGGATACAGAAAGTGAGGTACATTAACACAATGAAATACTACTCAGCACTTAAGAACAAGGAAATCATGAAATTTGCAGGCAAATGGTGGGCACTAAAAAAGATCATCCTGAGTAAGGTAACACAGAAGCAAAAAAGCATGCATGGTTTATACTGATTTATAAGTGGATATTGGACATATAATATTGGATAAACATACTAAAATCTATAGTCCTAAAGAAGCTACACAACAAGGAGTACCTTAGAGAAGATAGCTCAGAAGGGCAAAAATGGATAGACATCGTAAGTAGAAAAATAAAAGGAACAGAACAAGAACCTTCCGCAGAGGACCTTTGAAAGACTCTACCCATCTGGGTATTGAAGGAGATACTGAGTCTCATAACCAAACTTTTGGTAGAGCGCGGGAATCCTTATGGGAGAAGAGGGAGATAGAAAGACCTGGAGTGGACAAGACTCCACAAATTTAACAACAGAGCCAAAATATCTGGGCCGGGGGATTCCTGCAGAGACCAATACTCCAACCAAGAACCATGAATGGAGAAGACCTAGAACCCCCTGTTCAAAGGAAGCCCATTGCCTGCCTAGTTTTCCTGTAGGTTCCCTAACAAGGGGAGCAGGGGCTATCTCTGACATGAACTCAGTGGCTGGCTCTTTGATCACCTCCCCCTGGGGCGGGGGTTGTAACCTTGCCAGGACACAGAGGAAAATGATGCAGCCAACCTGATTGACCTGATAGGCTAGGGTCAGATAGAAAGGGAGGAGGTCCTTCCTCTCTCAGGGGACTTGAGAAAGGGCATAGGGGGAGAAGAGGGAGGGTGGTTGAAACTAGGAAGAAATAAATGAGGGGGCTGCAGTGAATAAACTGTAACAAATAAATATATGAATAAAATTAATATATATATATACATATATATGTATATATATTGTTTTGGCAGTACAGGAGAATAAGTTCATAATCTTGAACATGTCAGACAAGGACTCTTATGCAGTCATACTCCTATATCATTATACTTAGAAGCATTCAATGGGATAATATTCTTTTTTTTTT
>REGO01000389.1:252909-280108 GCA_010120015.1 Rhombomys opimus | reverse complement strand
GGCTGTACCGTCACTGATGGCGATGGCCCTGGGGGGGATGGTGTAGCCGCCTCGCGGATCTGGGACTCCGGGACACGTACTGCTGATCTTTGCCTGCCGCTAAAGCGCTTGGAGCTCTGCCCCAGCGGCTGTATACCTCAGGCAGTTAGGTCTGCTCTGAGAAAGACCAGGCAGCTGTGCCGCTGTGCCGAGGTAGAGGGAGGTCTCCTGTGATGTTCCCTGTCGGTCTAGAAATCTCCACCGTTGTTTTCCTGGGTTAGTGGTCCTTCCATTCACCAACTCAGAAGTTCCGGTATTCCACCGCTCAGAAACGGTGTGTGCTCGTCGCCATCTTGGCTCGGGATAATATTCTTTTAATCCATTTTTATGTACACAGACATATTTACATAGAAATATGGGACATCCTTGTCAAATTCTTGAAGGTTTTATAGCTATATTTTTCATTAGGATTCAATTTTACTTCATTGAAGATGCAAGCCATGAACAACACCGTACTTCTGAAATTAAGACTTATTGTATCTTTGCTGCTGAGTAGCTGCATTATGATAAAAAGTGATTGAGTAATTATTGAATGTCATAGTATATCAGTGGAAATTTGTACAATGGGCTTCTTACTACATATTGTTTGTCTGTCAGGTGCTCAAAGTAGAGAAAAAGTCTCTGGTTATGCATGTGAATCTTTTACATAAAAATATTTTATTTTTTGAAAGTACCCTGCACAACAAACTATAGGAATCCAAGGAATCCTGCCAGCAAAAGAAATTCTTCCCTAGGGAAGAGCATACCAACATTTCAAATTTAAAGTCACAAAATTTAATCTTTATTATTATAGGTGAATTCTTAATTGAGCTTTCTGAGTGAATGAATGTTTTTGTCTTAAGAAATGTGCTATTTCAAATTTACTCACTTATTTGAGGTCAGCTTTACTTTCCCACTTACTTCAGCGTTCTTGATAAATATATTTTCTGAAATGTTCTTTACAGTCTCTCTGTATCTTTGTATTTAAGGTCTTCCCTGCTGAGTCTTCTACTTTGAAGTCTTGCTTTTTTATCTAGCCTATCATAATCTGCCATGCTAGGCATAAATGTTCAGTTGTAATCAAAGCACTTGCAATGTGAGACTAGAAGGTTGCTGTGAATCTAGGCCTAGCGTGTACTAAACAGTGAGACTGTTCCTCAAAAAATGAAACAATAAACAAATAAAAAACGTAATTGGTAATAATAGAGAACTGAAAGTTTCTACTGCTTAGTTAGAAAAGTTTACACATTGACCTATATGGTAGAATTATGGATGTTATTATAAGTCCAGGAACTTCAAATTTTCTGTTATACCAAGGATTTCTATCTCTCTTCCTTCTTTCCAAATTTTAAGGATAATAACAATAAAATAAGTATTTATTCTATTTATTTATATTTGTTTTATTTATATTGATACCATGCTTCTTTGTTTGTTTGTTTGTTTTTAATTTTGCTGAATAGCCTAGGGTTGTAATTTCCAGTAAAAGAGTCAACATCCACTTGTGGCCATTGTACTAAAAATTAAGTTATAAAAATTAAGCATTATTAAAATTTAATTCTTATGTTGTCACTAGTTACCTTCGAAATGTTAATTGACAGGTGTATCTAATACTAATGACATTGGACAGTGCAACTTCATTGAAATTAGGCAATGTTACTCTTGTATTTAGGACAAAAATCTGTATCTTATTTTACAGATTCTGCAAATGATATCATGCTGCTTCGGTACTGATAGAAACTCACAGCAGTGGGGTTCCGTTAGTGCTTAGGTCCACTGTTCTTGTGCTCTGCTGCTCACAAATGCTCCTTCCCATACAACCTTGCCTCTGGTTAATTTGGTGCCACTTCTGCTTCATTCAATAATATAAAAGAAAATGTTTGTTATGCAAGCATACACACATATCTATTCAGATAATAATTTTGTTTTCCTGTGATTTTTTTTTCTTGTTGATTTGTACTACAGTCTATCATTCCCCTTCATCTGAGAGCATTTCTGAGTCATTTCTTCCAATTCCTTCTGTGGGAGACAAATTTTCTCAGGCCGTTCCTTCAGAAGATATTTTTGTTTTAGCTTCATTTTAAGCAATTTTCTCACTAGATAAATGACTGGACACATTTTTGTGTTATCTTTTGTAACTCTAAGCATGTTATTTGGTTACCTTCTGTTCTCCAAAGATCTTGATACAACAGAGCCCCACTTTAGGTAATTCTCCAAGCCCCACTGGAAGACCTGAAGGTTTTTCTGTGGTTCTCTGTATCACTTCAGAGGAGGGATTCTGAGTACTTCGACTCACACCAATGTTGTCACATGTTCAAACTCTGAAAAAAATTTACGTGGATATAAATTCTTGAAGGTTCCTCAATAAAAAACATTAATCTACAATGCATTCCTGAAAGGATAATGAATACACACAACTGCCTTATAGATTGCATCACATACATTCAGTTTTGCAAAAGCAAAACATATAATTATTGAGTGCAAATATTTAGCACACTGCTCATGTGCATATTTTAACAGTTTCAGGCCTAAAAATAGCATGTGTCATTCTTTTCTGCTTTTTTTTATTTTTCAGTACTTAATTATTTTCTCATTCTATCTTTTATTTCTATAGATAATGAATCTAAAAATCACTTGTTGACTATTTTATTAATATTTTTAAGTGAAATATAATGAAGTATGCATATGTTTAAGTCTGCACTGTTATCTGTTAGTAAATATATTTTATGTATGAGGGTTTTTTTAGATGTATGCTCAGCCTCTTCTTAATCCAGGTTCATATTTAAGGTCCAGATGTTGAGAGATTCAAAAACTTAAAGTTAATTCCTGGGGCTGGAGCAACATCAACAGACCACATTCCTTTCTGGACCTGGGAGATACCCTTGCTTAGCAACCAGACCAGAGGGCCAGCAGCAGTCCCCCATGCAGATAGCCCTGCTTAATAAGCAAGTAACAGGACACTCTAGGCACTGCTCATGATAAGATATCCCCCAGATGACCAGGGCCAGACCACTGTGGCATTGGTGCCTAAAACAAACCTATTATTATAAAGGTCAACTTTCCTAAAGACTCTCTTACCCAATCCTGTAATGCGAAGGCTTGGACTTCTCTGCTTGCATTTTTTTTTTTTCTCTTTAAAAACTTTGTTCCTCTAGACCATTTGGCCACATTACTCTCCTGCTTACACAGGAAGTTTTGTGACCCAGCTTGAGCTTGTAATAAAAGATCGTCATGTGTTTTGCAGTGGAGTTGGTTCCTGGTGGTCTTTGGGTGTCTCCCAAAGTGGTCACATTGTTATGCCCAGTTCACGAACCCCAAAAGAACAGGAATAGACTTCACTGTAAATACATA
Source organism: Rhombomys opimus (assembly GCA_010120015.1). Classification (NCBI taxonomy): domain Eukaryota; kingdom Metazoa; phylum Chordata; class Mammalia; order Rodentia; family Muridae; genus Rhombomys; species Rhombomys opimus. The sequence continues at coordinate 276,742 of REGO01000389.1, read as the reverse complement.
AGGTTTTTAAAAATTGTATATGCATTCGGACACTGGACACAAACTTCCCGTGGAAACAGGAGAGGAATGAGGCCCCGAGGTATAAATGTAGAGTTTTTAAAGAGAAAAAAAAAATGCAAGCAGGGACTTACATGCTTTGGCATTACATGACTGGATAAGGGAAATTGACTTTTGAAATGATTGGTCCAATTTAGGCCCCAAGACTACAAACAGTTCTAGCCTGGTCATATGGGCCGGTTTCCTAGCAACTGTATAATTAGTGGGTAGGAAAGAATGCAGTAAGGCTACTTCTTCCTCTCAGGGCATTAAGGCTGGACAGATCTCCACTTGGCTTGGTTCAGGCTTCTGCTTTAAACTTTAGAAACAATACCCACTGATTTTTTAAGTCTTTGGTCTCTCAATATAATTTTCCATCAAAGAAAGGAACAAATAAATGAATCAGTATGAACTTTAATGTGTCTGCTCTAGATGAAAAAGATATTTCCAAGAATAAAGGGCATTCAAAAAATTGGTTGCTGTGGTTAATTCTGATAATTTTGTATCTACTTTATTTCAGGTTCCCCCTAAATGCTAGCAATGGACTAGTGTGTGTACATAAATTGCATAAATTTTTATAGTTTTGGAAAAGCACATAATAATAAAATCATATACAATGTATTTCCAAAATATTATAACCTGAGATGCAGAGGAAATGATAATCACTTTTAATTTCTGAACATCTTGTGCTTATTGCCACAAATACTTCCCCTGATCCATTAAGTCAAAATAAAACTATGTAGCTTTGCTTAGTAAATTAATTCATTGAAAATGAATTTTAACTCTCAAAGAATACATTCAGTATTTATAAATGTGTAACTCTCTTCTATGTGTAAAACAATTCACTTTTTGGACAAATAGTCCTTTTTTTGTAAATGCTGGGTTTTTGTTTGTTTGTTTTTTCTTTTTCTCTAAGCCTGCTATCATATAATTCCATTGAATGAAAAACTTTTTCTGTGTGTATGTGTGTGGTGTCCATGTAAACGTGCATATATCTGTATTTGTGAAGATCAGAGGTTAATCTTAGCTGTAATGATTCAGATCCATTCAACTTCTTTATTTGAGGTGTGTTACCTGTCCAAGAATTCAGTAGGCAGGTGCAGCTGGCCAGCCAGTTTTCTACAGGGCCTTGGCTACCGTCACTTCCCTTGTACTGGGTTTATGAATGTGCACTGCCAAACCTGATTTTTCCCCATGTATAAAACTCAGACTCTCACACTTGTAAAACAAGCACCTTACCAACTTAGTTATGTTTCCAGCCTTGGTCAGTTTATAAGGACTGAAAATGTATTTTCTCACAGTTTAAATTTCAGAAGTTAAAAAACAAAAAAAGTCTTTCTCTTTGATTGTAGTTGGAGAATTTTCCGATGAGCTCCTGAGGGTGTTTATCTTTGGATAACAATATTCTGGGCTCTCACACTCCTACTCAAATCACCTTTACCTATAAGTCATCATACAAATTAGAATGGCATTCCTCTGTAACGCCCTTATTTTAGCATTTGAAAGGACAGGCCTCACAACTACCTCCAGGTCTCCGGTGTGATTAATGCTTCAGCACATGCATTTTGATGGGGACAGAATTGGCATCATAACAGAGTGGGACTTAAAACAGTAACACATGTGCTAGATAACACTATATTTGAATTTATTAATATTTAAATTAGCAGACATAGTAATGGATTTCCTGTAGTATGTCATTGCACACTGGAATCCTTCCAATGCCTTATCTTTCCTCTTCGGTTCTCTTCCTCCAACAAAATAGATTTTTTTCTGCTTTCAGGTTCCCAAACCTTCTCCTTTCTCGTCCATGGATGAACGTAAGCTTAAATCATGTACTGACTTAGTTTTTCTGGTGTGTTTCTAGGTCTATGCCAAATTAATGCCAGACAATGACTGGCATAAATGGACATATTCTCCTGTTTTTTTTTTTTTTTTTTCTCACTGCATGAGGAGACAAATGTAATTCCTGAGGAGCTAATCTTTGATTCTTTCAGTTGCTGATGCTGTACTTTAGCCTCATTGCTGTCATGGCCTAGGAATCCTTAAATGAGAGAGAAAAACCAGAGGATGCTGCTCAGTAAGCAGAAAGTTGAAGAAAAGGATTTATTCTGATCTAAGACATTTATCATAGGTAGTAACTTAAATGGCTGCTTTTTATGAGGCTCAGTTTTATTTTGTAACCCTGATTCTCTTCTTTATATGGCATTTTAGTGTTTGGCAGAGGATGGTACTTGCGTTGGCACAGTGTCTTTGAATCGTCCTCAAACTCACCCTTCTTGCAATTTCAGTGCCCTTCAGAGCACAAATCCATGTTTGTGTGAATTCTGGATTTATATTATATTTTCAGTTCTTAAATAAAATACTCACATTTTCTGTTTCATCTGCCTTTATTTGTCCTAGCCAATGTAGATCTTACATTCCATTTGTTTTCCTTCCAATTTGCTGTAGCTAAGATCCATCAGTGTTATCTGCTCTGCACAGCCCAACCTTAAGCTCCTCTTCTGAGGAAATTCGCTTATTTCAGCCTAGCTCTTTTGTCAGATTGTTTCCTGACAACATTTCCAACTTTCTTTGAGTATTCAAGTACTGCTTGAATCTGAACTTCTGTCATGATCTATGCCTATAGAGCATACTTAATTTTTCTCCATTTTTATAAATGATTGGCATGATCTGTGTTTATTCTAATCTGTGAAATTTAACCACAGATAGTGAGATCATGATTGAAAATACACACAAATCAACAAACCACTATTTTTCTTCATGGTCTTCACCTCCTTCTTATGTTCCTCTACCTTCCTCCTTTTAGTATTATGAGGGAAGATTTCAGTTTTTGGAGATAGCTGGACTGGATGTATTCATTATCCACAAACTCATGGCAACCCTACTGTCTCAGCTTCCTGATGCTGGGATTACAGACATGAAATACTGTTCAAACTTCCACTCTGTTACTACACTGAACACTCTAATCAGAAGAAATTTGGGGAGGAAAGGAATACTTGCATATAATTCAAGAATTCTAGGAAGGAGTTTGAAGCAGAAACCATAGAGGAACTCTGTTTGCTCACTTTCTCTCTGTGTTGCTACTAGATCATGCTCAGCTAGCTTTCTCACATAGCCTGGGACCATCTGCTATGACATGGCAGTACCCACAGTGAGCTGAACCCAACTGCCCTGACTTCTACGCCCTCCACAATCTTTCTGTTTTCAAAGCACATCTGTCATTTGTTCCATTTTCTCTTTTTACTGGCATTTATTTTATCACATCTTTCACTCCATTCTAGCTTTAAAACTTTATCCACATTTACATCATATATATATTTATATATATTAGTTATTATCTACATATTAGAGAAAAAATATTTTTTGTCCTTCTGAGTTTGAATCTCCTTATTTAACATTATATTTTCCAAACATTTTCTAAAACTATAGCACTTTTTCTTACATTTGAATAAAACTATATTATATATATATACTACATTTTTGATTAATAAATTATTCATTTATTGATGAACATCTAGGGTGACTCAAATCTTACTATTGTGAATAAGGCAACTATAAATTTGAGTGTAAATGTATGTATGGAGTAGAGCATGGATTTCTTTGAATATATGAGTGGGAATGGTACGGATGAGTCATATGGTAGTTGAATTTTTAATATTTCTGTTTAATATTGCAAAACAAGTAGCATCTTCAGCCAACAGTGCTAGTCAAACTGGATGTCTGCATGTTGAAGAATAAATTTATCTCCCTGCACAAAACTCCACTCCAAGTGGATGAAAGACCTTACCTCAAAACCATATACACTGAACCGGATAGAAGATAGGGTGGGTAGTAGCCATGAATGCATTTTTATCAGAACACTGATAATGCAGACAAAAATTAACAAATTGGACCTTAAGAAACTGAAAAGATTCTTTGAAGAGTATGGGGAGACTGAAGGGGGAAATGGCTGGAATTGGGGGCTTTTGGAGGTTAGTGTGGAAACTTCCTGGTGATTCTAATGAGGATTCCTAGTAATAAAGGCTACAGAGTCTCAAATGACCACCTCTTGTAGCCAGACAAGGAATCCATTGAATGGACTGAGCTGCACTCAATTGAGTTGTTGGCCAAAGGGCTTCTACAGAAATCCGCAAACAACCAAGGCTGATGCTTAGACGAAGGGGTGCTCTTTTCAGGCTGACAGCTATTTTCATTGCCGAGGATGACTGTCATGGATATAAACATGTTTTTGTTTTGATCCCAGGTGTCGGGTATGGGACTGATTCAGATGGTTCCACAGCAGCAGACAATTTGCTTTATGCAGGCTGTGAGAGGAGCTCTTTGCCAGCTACAGATAGTTTAAATTTAATACTCTGGAGAGAGAATAAATGTCAGAGCCCAGAGAGTGTGAAGGAGAAAGAACAACACTGCTCCTGCTTCCCTCTTGCTGCTTTCATTTGCAGCTGTGAGGCAAGAAGATGGACATCTACGAAAACAAGGGCCGTACTGGCTCCAAGGAACCCGATGACCCTGATCAGCAGGAAGCAGATGAGAAAGAACTGTGCCTCCTCTCCCACTAACCCTTTCTCTGTCCTACCTGGTGCTGGGATGTTAAAAAGGATTGTGATGGAGTAAGGAGAAAAAGATAAAAACATAAGTAAGAGTTTAAAAAATATGTCTACAGACAACACCCACAGAATTCATTGAACATGGAGAAGTTGAGCTGGTGCCTACTTACTCAGAGCCTTCATCCTAAGTTCTAGTCTCTGGTTCAGGAAGTTATCTGCAGACCACCAAAGAAGAAATGTACACACAGACTCAGCCACAAATCCTTTGACTTACAGTTTGTCTTGCCTGAAAAATAAGCTATAGCAATGGTGGACAGAAATTGTGGGAATATCCAACCAATGTCTGACTTGAGTTAAAGGCCACTTTAACTCAGAGACCTAAGGTAAAACTAAACGTGACTGATTAACAACAAAACAATACTGAAAAAAAGTGATTCTTAATGATATTCTCCTATACCCATAGATTAGTGCCTTATTTAGTCTTCATCATAAAGACTTCCTCTGGCAGCAGATAAGAACAGATACAGAGACCCACAGCCTGACATTACACACACACACACACACACACACACACACACACACACACAGAGAGAGAGAGAGAGAGAGAGAGAGAGAGAGAGAGAGAGAGAGAGAGTCTAAAGTGAATGTCTGTATCAAATCCATATGCTCAGAGCTCTGGGAATTCTAAAGAGGAGGCAGAAAGATCATAAAAGCCAGAATCAATGGAGGACATAACGAGTACAAAGCTCTCAGAATAGACCAAGCAAGGCTCATATGAGCTCACAGAGACTAAAGCAGCAAGTACAGGGTCTACATGGGTCCTCACTAAGTCCTCTTCATATATATTATAGCTAGTAGATTAGCATTTTTTATGGGAATCTGACCATGAGAAGAAGTGGGTCTCTGACTCTTGTGCCTGTTCTTGGAACTCTTTTCTTCCTGTGGGGTTGCCCTTTCCAACTTCAATATTACAGTTTTTGCTTCATTTTATTACATACATTTTATTTTGTCACATTTTGTTGTTAGCTCTTAGAACCATTTTCTTTTCTAATGAGAGAGAAAGGAAGTAGATCCTGATGGGAAGGATGGTGGGAAGGAACTGGGTGAAGAAGAGGGAGGAAAACCATAATCAAGGTATACTATATGAGAAAATTTATTTTCAATAAATAACTTTAAAATAAAGAACCATATTTAAGATTTTCTGGGTCTTCTGAATGTAATATAATCTTTAATCTAACATTATCTACTTTCTTCTTCTACTACTACCTTCTCCCTTTCAGCTTCTTTCTCTTCTTTTTTTCTTATTTTTTTTTCATCTTCTCTGAATTTTGTAGTAATGTTAGAGATTGAACCAAGGGCCTTTTGTAGGCTCATATGCTCTGTCCATAAGATATTGAAAAAATTAGAGGGAAAGATGATTTCTTTTTCCAGATTCTTGTATTTTATTATTTTTAGTATTTTTTTCTGAATATAAAAATAAAATTACATAAAATATATTTTATCAGGGTTTCCACTCCTCCAATTCCTTCCAGATTTGCTCCACTTCACCACTCATCATTTCTGTTTGTAAGAAGAATTTTAAGGTAATATTTTGAATATATAAGGATTTTGTTCTTTTCAGAACTCATTACATCATCCACTTCTTCGTCTGCTTATTTATTTTGGAAACATTCTCAGTGGGTAGCGCAGGTAGTATTAACTCCAGATTGTTCTTTGGGCTCACAAGACCTAGAATTACAGACCTGCACCACTATGTCCCTTTACAGGTTATTTCACTGAAGGTCATGACTCTTCTCTCTGGGAATACACATGTTTAAGGCTTTATTTCAAGGTTAACTCTTACTGACTCTGCACCTCATGCCCTACCATGTACCATAAGTCCCTCTGGATTAAAATGTGTATTATTATTGCTATTGTGTAGTGTGGGTGTGTGGTGCTTCTCTTTGCCCATGCTGCAATACATAAATAGAGGTCAGAGGTCAATGTTGTGAAGTGGGTCCCTGGTTTTAAAAAATATTTTCAATTAAAATACAATTATATCAATTTCCCCTTCTTCTGCCTTCAATCCCACCTATGTCTTTCTTGTTCACTCTCAAATTTATGGCTTTTTTTAAAAAAAAATGTTATTGTTACACTCATATTTATTAATAAATATAAAAACATAATCTTCTGCCCTAAAATTCTGTTTTTCACCATTATTGCCACAATTGCCTAGTCCTTCTTCCTCTCAAAATCAAGCATTTCAAAATTTTGCAGAAAACTATTTTACTACATTTACTCTTCATGATGTTTCCTATTAAAATCAACTTCTTCCCAGCCAGTCAGTTTTCTTCCAGAGACAAGTTAGTCTGATAGCAATAGAAAAGCTGCTCTATTCAAATTTACATTAAAATGAATTTTAAAGCAATTTAGAGCATTGACTTTTGGCAGGAATTTACTTACTATGAAGAGCAAAAGAATTGGATCTGACTATCAAAACGATGAAACTGAGCACACATCTGCCAAGAGCATTATGAACATTGCTGAAATGTATTATTAACCTGGAACACCATGTGTTTTGTCAAATAAAAGAAATCCCATTAAGGATGCCAATTTTAATATCGATGATATAGCCCTATTCAAAAAAGTTCATGTAGTTTTATCAGAAACATGAAAATGCAAACAGGATTTTTTTTTCTGCCCACTGGCTAGCCTAGGAAGTGTTTCCAATACATGAAAACATGTGAGCAGAAGAATTTATCTTGCTCTCATGAGTCTTAGCTGATAGGAAACAAAGAAAGAAACCAAAAACCAGCAAGAGTCATTCATAAATCAATCCACAGATACTTCCAACAAATTCTCAAAAATTAGAGGCACAAATGTATCTTTAAGTAATTTGATGATAAAAAGCATAAATTGTTTGTGTATCTCATCTAGGTCAGAAACTATGACATAGAATCCCCAGGGCTGTGACGCTGCAGAATCCATAAAAACAAAAACACAAAAGGAGTTAGCAGGAACTAATGATGCTGCCAGTCTTCATAACTTGAATACTGAGGAATAGCACATTTCCCAGAGTTACTTGTCTTACATTTCGTTACTCAAAGTTAAGTGTGCAACAGTCATTGGTAGATGGGCTTTATCAGTTTATAAGAATTCATTTCTTTTTCTTCTGCAAGAAAAGTTTCTTAACTAAAGGCTGAAAGTAAATTTTAATTTCTGTACAAAAATAACATTAACTTAGTGAGCTTTGCTTAATGAATGGGATTAATGCTCCATGAAGTCAAAATGGTGTGAGGATTTATGAAGTCTATAATGAATGTCAATGTTTCTGTGATATGGAACATACCTTGAAATGCAAAATCATATAGAAATTATGATCACTGGCAGCAGCTGTGTGTATAAAAATAGTAACATCAGACATCTTGGTCAAAAGAGACATGTGCACTGGAGCTAAGGGAACATAGTCTCTGTGTGAACTCACACCCACTGTACCTTTGATGTTGTCATAAAATCCAATTTCTCTCTTGTTAATACTCTCTCCCACACTGGATACTATCCTACCATATTAATGTCATGAACAACTGATTAGTCCATGCTTAATATTAGTGATTAATTCAGGATTTACATGAGCAGACTGAATGGCGGGTTTAAGTACTAAAACTGTGTCAAATTGTGATTTACAGTCATTTAGTAAGCCCTGATTCAAATTAATAATTCCTATTTAACTTGGAATTTCATTTCTTCATTTATTGAAATACTTGGTCCACTTTAATCTTCAACAGATTTTCGTTTTCTTTTGCTATTGAATTGTTTAGTTGAAGCAATGAAAATAATAAACATATTATAGTTTCATTTTTGTTTTAAGGGCATTTTTTTTAGCTTGGAATAAAGTATAGAACCTTTCTTGTGTTAAAAAACAAACAAAAAACCACTAACCTCATTTACTACCTACACTGATGATTTTTATTTTACATACAATATACTATTATCCAGAACTTCATTTAATTTAAGAATGAAACATTTAGAAAGATATGTTCCTGACTTCAACTACTCATGGAAAACAAAAATATGAAAAAGTTTTGAATCTGAGTTGAAAACGTAGAGACAGAGATTTTTTCCTTAAGCAGAATAAACATAACCAAAATATTTTAGAACATCTTTGATCATGATATTTGTTTTAAAAGCTTAAGCATTTTTAGGCTCATAATATGACATTGGGACTTTAACCAAATTCATTAACGAGTACCAATAATCATTCGCTTGCATTGAGACAATAAGTGATAAATGACAAAAGGTGATTTTGTTAAAACACAACCTCATGAACTTTGGAAGCTTTCAGCTCCATTGCTCACAGAAAGCGGTAAGGAATTGATACAACATATTGATAGTTTTGTCACAGTCACTATCTGTTTCTCCTATTGTATTTTATTCTTTTAATTACTTGAGGCAGTTTCTCTTATTGACATAGATTAGTCTAAAACATGTAAAATATTTGCCTCCACATTTTATATGATTGAGTTACAGTCAGGTGTCCACAAATGTGAACCTTCTAGTGTTAGGATGAGTAATAAACCCTAGTTAAGATAAACTGGCAGATGTGTTTGCATCTCTCTTTAGTCAGCAAACCTGATGATTTAAATGATGTAAACAATGCGAATGGTTAGCCCCCATAAACAATTGAAGTAGTTTACATGCTAAACCTAGTTCTACTGTACAAAAGAGTGACTATCTATATGCCAGTAGAATGAAAACTAGCCCTAGTCACTCTGCTTTGAAGCCTTGAGAGAAAAAGAGGAAACACACACAGACACACACACACACACACACACACACACACACACACAAATTCAAGACTATTTAAATAATGTAATTCTAGCTCATGCTGTGGTAAAAATTTGCTTCAAAATTGAGCTTCTATATTTGTGTTTCTAATATAATCACTTCTAATTTAGTTTTCCAATACACTGACTATTGAGCTGGTAAGCTTTCTAGCTTTTAGAAATAAATGAAATTTCATTAAAATAATTGAAATTTCATCATGTTCTGTAATTATTTTCCAGAATGCATTTAAGAGACATTCATAATTAATACAAAACTTAATTCCCAAATAAACCTTATATTACACATACAGATGCAGGAATATAATATGATATATAACTTTAAAAAGCTTTATTAATTCAATGGCAAACACTTTTTTGAATCTAATTAAAATACACCTGCATTCCATCAAATTCACCTAAACTGATGAAATAGTCAGTGTCCTTTATTGCATTCATACCGCTGAATTAACAACTTCCAAAGAACACTGATATAGTTCCAGGCAAATATAAGCATAAAGCAGATAAATATTTTAATAAAATTGGTTTCCAATAGTTCTTTTTAATAAATAAAATTAATACTTACAAAGCCACAATACATTTGCTCAAAAGCTAGCTAATTTATAGGCTATATTAGAATCTAAGCCAAAGAATTATTCCACCATCTGAATGCAAGTTCTTGAAGTTCTTGGCTTTGGTTTTGTTTTTCCTTTTTGAGAACAAAAGTCTCCACATGGGTTATTTCTGTTCTGTAGTCCTCCATATTTGTGACATGACATTGGGGTCTAGATAAAGTTAATAGAAGAACAAAATCTTACATTGTAGAGATGCTCTTGATGTTGTTTATGTTTTGGTAAATGTAATAAGTTCATGTTTTAGATCAGAGATAAAATATAGTTTTTGGTTCTCTTTAAGAGGGCTTTTGCCTTTTCTTAATATATCTTTCTTGTGATATTTGTGATATTTGGTTCTCATTTCTTGGAGGACTATTCTTTTCTGAAGAGGAAACTAACATACCATACCATACCATACTACCATACCATACCATACCATACCATGCCATATTATATCATACCATAACTAACAACATTTTAAATATATTTCTAATCTCGTAAACCAATGACCTTGACACAATTACTTTAGAATTAAAACTCAGTATATATGAGGTTGATTAGGAAAATACAACAGTTGTAAGAGATTATTCTGAATACCTTGCAACCCCATCTAATTACAAAAATGAGAATCAGGAAAACCCTTTTAGAAGTTTCTTTTTGACAGGTAGTCCTCAGATACTGAGATACCAGAGACACTCTATATGGGAAAATAAATTTTTGTTGGAGAGAAGACACTTAACATATTCCTCTGGTCACACACAATCAGATAAGGTTACAATTGCTTAATAACAAACTCCAAAATAATTTGTTATTTCTAGTGTTTTACATTACATAAACACAAATATGAACCATGTTAAAATATTTTTATAGTTCTTTACTATAAAGTAGTGACAAATATTTAAGGAAATACATACATCTAAAATGATTTTAAAATTTTAATTTTACAAATGTTTTCAAATAGTATATCATTAATGTTATAAGTTTTATGATCTTACCTATGAAACAAAAATAAATTTAATTTTAATTAAAAACAAACAAACAAAAATCATTCTCATTCTCTTATTGTATTTGTTAGGAAGTTTACTTTAGGCATATATTAACCATGTTGATATCACATATTGAAAGGAAAAGTTTTATTTTTAAACTACCAAAATTGTTAAATGAGTTAATTGTTTATAAATTATATATAGTTGTTTATTGTTTACTACTTTATATTTTCTGTGCAGCTATGTTTTGCATGTTTAACATAATAATTTTAAATAAATGGAAATTTTATTTCAAATAAAATTTCTAAATAAACAGTACTTTCACAAAATGGAATATATATTGCTTCTTATGAATAAAATTTCATGAACCAGATGAAAACAATGATTAATGCCCTTAAACACTTTTTTTTTGTAATTAAAAATAAGACAAAGAAGAAACACAGGCTTGTTTATTTGTTCCAAGATCAAGAGTAACCCAAAGACTGCCTGTCTGATATATGCTGGAATGGAAGAATAAAATCTTGCCAATGTATTGAATGTGTATGCTTCAAGGGACTTCTGTAAATGTTTTCCTATGAGAAATCTGTTTTTGTTTTTTGACAACACCATTATTTAAAAAAAAAAAGAAAAACATTAATAGTACATTCATGGACACTTCAGGGTTGGCCAGCCAACGCTTCTCTGCTTTCTTAACCCATTTGAATAAAAAGAAATTTTATATTATTATTATGAATATTTGGAAACAGTAATTCTATGTTATTTGTTTAATGTTATGATTTGTTAATTTTTATTTTTTGACTTATTTCACTACTTCAGCCATTGCTATACTATAAATTGTTGACAAATTTGTAAATACATTCTAAAATTTAGTTTGTCATTTTGTTGTTGTTGTTGTTTATAGTGTTGTTTACAATTATTTTTTTCTATTTTTCTTTTACTAAAAATGAATGGATGTTTTTATGTGACGTATTTCAATTACAGTTTCTCCCTCTCCAAATACTCTGAGATCCTTCCCACATCTCTCTTCCTCTCAAAATTCACACCGTTTGCTCACTCCTTGAGAAACAAACAGGGTTACTGCCACAGAGAGCCTCTGAAAGCCTCTGCCATGCAGACTGTGAAAGCAGATACTGAGCCTGATGGCCAACTGAGAGGCAGAGTGAATGGAATTTTATGTAAGTAGTGGGAAATAGTAAGAGCTGGAGAGGACAGGAACTCCACAAGGAGAGCAACAGAACAAGAAAATCTGAACACAGGGAACTTCCCAGAGACTCATACTCCAACCAAGGACTATTCATGGAAATCACCTAGAACCCTGACAATGCAGCCACTTCTTATGAGAACTGATAGATTAAGATCAGAAAGAAGGAGAGGAGGATGTCCCCTATCAGTGGACTTGGGGAGGAGCATGCATGCAGAAAGGGCCGGGGGGGGGGGGGGGGGGGGAGGGGAGGGTGGGACTGGGAGGGAAGGAGGGAGGGGCTTATGAAAAAAAAAGAGGATCAGGAGGGGAAATGAGCATGAATACGATATTTCATTGTATGCATGTATAAAATTCTCATGAAGAAATAATTATGAAATAAATGCTCAACAAATACCACATAAAAAAAAAAGAAAAAGAAACAAACAGGCATCTAGGGAATAATACTTAAAGTTCAAGGCCAGTCTTGGCTTGATGATAACAGGTTACCATCAAGCCTGACTTCATACATTATTACATAAAAACACAAAATATTTGAATCTACAGTCAATACAAAAGCCACACATATGAAAAACAGAAGTTTTGCATGCATAATGGTAATTAAGAAAATAAAATATTGTTTGAGAAATTTAAATTAGTCAAAAAGTATGACATTTTAGAATAAATACAAATATAGAAAATATAAGAGGATAGGAGATGTTTGGCATTGTGTGCAAAGAGAAAAGAATGGATAGTTAAACTGGAGGGCAAAATTCAGGGCAATGAAACTATTTGTATCCTATTACAATGGTCAATACTTGAAAACACTCTGAAAAGGTAATTCCCCTAAACTTTAGGTATAGAAGCATCTGTGTTTAATAGTACTTAATAGAACACACAATTACACCAACACCTCCATCCCCCATAAGACTCCACAACACATATCCATAAAATCTAGAACTTATATATGTGTTACATAAACAGCCCCAAAGACTCTGCAGACAAAGCTAAGTTTCTCAAGATAGTTATTGAATCCAATGTCTGGGTGAATCTAATCCATGCAAAGTCACTCTTAAACAATGACTGGCTCTTTGGCCTCCCCACCCCCCAAGGGAGGAGCAGTCCTGTTAGGCCACAGAGGAGGGCTTTGCAGCCAGTCCTGAAAATACCTGATAAAACAGGATCAGATGAATGGGGAGGAGGTCCCCCCCTATCAGTGGACTTGGAAAGGGGCAGGGTGGAGATGAGGGAGGGAGTGAGGGACTGGGAAGGAATGAGGGATAGGGACACGTTTGGGATACAGAGTTAATAAAATGTAACTGATAAGGAAAAAAATTAAAAAAAATAAAAATTAAAAAAACAACAACAACAAAAAAAATAAAAACAATAGAATGGGGCACACTTCAGGAAGAACCTGATCATGAGCCTTATAATCTGTTCATTTGTGTCCAGCCTCTTTGTGTGCAGCGCTTTGTTGTAACTCTGTACCCATTAAGGCCAGTTTAACACATGTAGTTAGGTCACTGGCTACACTGTCATATCTCCAGTGAGTGACACTTGAACTTAATCAGTTCCTAGAATATTTATTGTACCTAGTTTAAGGGTTGTACATAGTAATGCAAGTGTGTACTTTAAAAAATGTAAAGTCCTGAGCACTTAATAAATATAATTCTTCCGATCAATGCAGATATATGTTAGCTATGCTTTTACTGAAAATTAGACCGGTTAATTTATGTTATTTTCTTATCATTCAGTTGAACTAATTAGTGCATTCCCATGGTGATGAATTTCCAGCTGATGTGGGTTATCCATCACAGTCGCAGTTAAAGGCATGTTAATTGCGAGGGCATGGTTCCACTTCAAGTTATCAACAGGCCACTTTTAACAGGATTAATTGGCAGTAAATATGATAAATTCCTGCTTCACCACTTCCAAACCCATATTGATTGTCTCCAACTAAAGCTAGCCATGCATTGTTTTTACAACTAAGCATTTTCTCATTAATTGCTTATAAATTTTATGTATGCATATTTATCATACCCTGTTAGAAAATTTCAAGTCTAGACCTAATTTTGTTTCATGTAGCAATATTTGGTAATAATAAAAGCAGTGGACATTAGCCTCTCTTCAGCACAAGTGCTGTGATGTAAACAATTATAATCAGAGCATTCAGTGCACTCTACTGCCATCCAATAAAGAATCCTGCACATTTGCATAGAGGCTTTAAGTTTTCAGTCATAGATCATCATGAATATTAATAGTTCATGCAATACTATGTGACAATGAGAACATAAATATGTTTCTTTTAACTCCTCTGTCACTGAAAAATTGAGTACTTAAAATTCTGTTTGGTATCATAAATGGAACAATTAAATACTAATGTCAGAGTCCTGTCATAAGTAGGCGCATTTTGCAATCATTGTTACATTTAATAGTACTTAATATTCAGGAACACTCTTTTTACATTTTATTGTCTGAGCCCCACTGCTTAACCTATCACCTGTCTACCTATGTATACCAAGTTTGATGATTTCACTTCTTTGATTTGTGTGGTGTGTGCTCACTCACGCAAGTGTATATTTGTGTGTGTGTGTGGTGTGAGTGTGCATGTGTTTGTCACATATGTGTACATGCATGAGGACATCAGAGGACAGCTTTTGTTTATGTTTATCCATCGTCAAGCACAGTGTAAAATTTTACATATTTATTAGTATATTATTAATATATGTAATTTATTACATATATTATTACTGCCAGAGACAGAATCTCTGGCAGTAATGAAATGGACCCATTCTTCTAAATGGACTGACAGTATCAGTCTTGGACACAAATTATAGAATAAGACAAGATGGGCTGAAATCTCTGAAGCTATGAGCCAAAATAATTTTCTTTCCTACTTAAAGGTCTCCTTCAGGGTATTTGTCACAGCAACAAAATGTCTCAGAATAATACTCTATCTCTGTTAGTTAAACATGTACAATTATGTAAACATTTTCTTACATGTATTCCATGATATAGTAGTTCATGTATTATTGCATACTTGAAAGGTAGCCAATGAACATAAAAATGTAAATTTTAGATTTACTTGTGAAGTGTGATTGCATACACCTCTAATCCCAGCACTCTGGTGGCAAAGACTGGAGAATCACTTGTGTTCAAGGGCAGCACAATCTACAAAGTGAGATCCAACACAGCCCTGGCTACAAAGAGAAACCCTGTTTCAAAAAAAGAACAGAGCAAACAACCAAGACTCACATATCCTAAATACCACCTTCAGAACTCACATCTGTGCAAAGGTTACTATGTTGCAGAATGACTTATTACAGAACTCTTAACTCACCTATCTTCCTCTACAGATTGTCTTTATACTGTACTTGCATTATTCTGTTTTTTGTTTGTTTTATTTTTAAATAAGGAATTGTTTGTTTTTTTCAAGAAAAACACTTCCTAATATATTTGGCCCCAAATTTGAATTGGGACATTGAAAGGAAATTTTTAAACTAATATAACTAAACTCATATAGTATGTGTTTATTTTACTGTGTAACTAAGGAATGTGTAGGAATTGCCAACTAAACCATGCTGAAGCCAATGTTGACAGGTTAAAAATAGGCTTTTTTTTCTTTTCTTTTCTTTTTTTTTCTTTTTCGCTGCCAACACTTTTAGTTTTTTAAAACATAATTTTTGCATAATGATGTGAAATCTTCAAACTTTTAAATGTTAATTTACAACTTTTCAAAACAGTGTAAAGCTGTCTGTATAAAAGATACAGTTCTTGGACTGAAATTTATCTTCCTTTTATTAAAAAATAAATGCTGTGTACTACATAATTGTGTGGATTATATGTTCTTCATGTGTTTGTCTGTTAATAGGCACCTGGGTTCCCTAAATGTTTAACTCTTGAGAACAGTACAGCACCAAGCATGGATGTACAGTGTCTCTCTCTCTCTTTTTTTTAATCAGTTACATTTTATTAACTCTGTATCCCAGCCGTGCCCCGAACCCTCATTCCCTCCCAGTCCCTCCCTCCCTCCCTCATCACTACTGTGCCCCTTTCCAAGTCCATTGATAGGGGGGACCTCCCCCCCATTCATCTGATCTTGTATTATCAGGTATCTTCATTCAGTTCCTGTTAGAAATAGTCCTTGTTCCCCTCACTTTGGGAAAACAATTGGTTACTGAGCTACCACAGGCTACATCTGAGCGGAGGTTCTAGGTTATATCCATACATGGTCCTTGGTTGAATGTCAGTCTCAGAAAAGACCCTGTGTCCAGATATATTTGGGCCTTGTGGACCTCCTATCCTTTCCCCATCAGACTAACTCCCCTTCTTTCTTATGATTCCCTGTACTCTGCCAAAGGTTTGGTCATGAGTCTTTGCTTTGAAAACACTGCTAGTTAGAGTCTTTCAGATGCGCTCAGTAGACTCCTGTCATGCGTTCAATGCACATCCCATCTGTCTTTCTAAACGAGGATTGATCCTCTTACCCCATGTCCGCTCTCTTGATTATCTTTTAGGTGTATAGATTTCATTATGTACAGTGTCTCTTAACTGAATTCATTTACTTTGGGTACACATCCAGGAACCACTTAATGCTGAATCATATTTTGTTTTGTTTAGGGGTGGGACACTCTAGTGTTTTTTTTTAATTATTTACTTATCTTTGCTTACAATAGTAATTTTAACAGGAGCTGAAAGGAATTTCAGCACAATGTTAGTGCTTTACATTTCCTTATAGCTAAAAGTAGTAATCAGATTCTATAAAATTGTTGTACACTTTTTTCCTTTTTTCTAAAAAGTGTTCAGATCACTAGTGCTATTTGTTTTGCATTGGATTGCATGACTTTTCTTTAAATATTTTACATATATAAATATATTAATATTAATAGTTATATAATATATAATTGTATATTATATGTATAATAATTAATATTTAATCCTATCATCTGAATATTTGATATTTTTCTCCTATTCTGTAGGTTGCTTTTCTCCCTTCTCTTAAGTGTTTCTTTCCATTTACAGCAGCCTTTTACTGTGTGGTATAATCCTATTTATGGATATTTGCTTTTGTTGACCACACCTAAGTCTCATTTAAAAAGTAAAAATTATTTCCTTCTAGTATTTCAAAAGTAAGACAAAAAGATGAGTAACACATATTTTTCTTTCCAATGTGTAAATTAATTAAGCAGTGAAAAAAAGGAAGAAAGAAAAGAGAACACAGATGATTGTGGCACAAATGAAAAGAGGAAGAAGAATAAAGGAGTTGCATTTCTCCTAATACTTTCACTATTCTCTAAGGGTGCTTGGGCCTCACGGAGCTATGTGAAAGATGATGCTGACAGATTGCATTGGATCAAACCATGTAGGTTCCTAGCACTGATAGGGGGATGTAGATGGAGGCTCCCACTCTAGTCAAGAAACTATCTGCAACTGTTACCATCTTGCAAAAAAAAAAAAAAAAAAAAAAAAGTCTTTGCCAACGGAGTGTCACCAGTGACTTTAATCACAATTCCCTGTAAGCCCCACGTCCAGCAGTAGATGACCAGCACAAAGCAATGTTATTTATGTTGACTTTTGTCCCAAATAGCTTTTTTCCTGTCATTCTCGTCTTATGGATCTTTTGGATATATATTTAAGTTTCTGATTTTTATGAAATAGTTTCGGTTTTTGCCTGTGTGCTTCTTGGGTTATGTGTGTATGTATGTGTGTGTGTCTTGTTTTATTGTTTTTGAAAGAGAAATACATAGGAAGGATGTAGTAGGGAGTTGGGAAAGGATCTAGGACTAGTTGGAAGAGTTCAAAAGCATGATAAGCATATGTGATATAATGACTATATTTTTAAACTTACAATCAAAAATATTTCTTTTTCTTAAGAGGGAAAATATTTTTATTACTCTTGTCCTACATTACAATTATTATTACTTTTTTTGAGTTTAGCCTGCTCCAGGCTCACCTCTTTTTTTTTAATTTATTTATTTTTTGTATTAATCACAGGTTATTTACTTTGTATCTCAGCCGTAGCCCCCTCTCTCATCCCCTCCCAATCCCACCCTCCCTCCCTCATCTCCTCCCTGCCGCTTTCCAAGTCCACTAATAGGGGAGGACTTCTTCCCCTTCCATCTGAGCCAAGCTTATCAGGTATATTCAGGACTGGCTGCAATGTCTTCCTCTGTGGACTAGCAAGGCTGCTCCCCCCTTTCTAAAAGAAAATTAAGCGAGAGGAAAGGAGAGCAAAGCCAGTAGTGTGTGATTGATGCATGTATGGAATTTTCATAGTAAAACCTACTGGTTTTACAAAGGAAAAAAAACAAAGATTTATATAATAAATGTAATAATAATGAATGAATCTTAAAGCTTGAAGCCACTTAGAGGTATTAAAGACAATGCCTATTGTATACACTAAAAAGAATGTGATATCTGACTAGCTCTCCATCTATTCTTTTTTATTTTATAATGTTTACATTTTTATTTCTTTTTTATGACCATTTATTTCTTTTACATTTTTATATCTAAAACACAAAATTTTCTTCCAAATGAAATCTCTACTGCGATTACTTGTGAAAAATTAATGCCAGATACAACTTATTATAAATAATTTATACATAGCAAAATAAAGAATATGAAACAGCATAAGAAAATGAAATAAGATAATACAGAAACATATAGGATCATACTATTCAAGAGAATAACAGATGTTTGCTTTTCTATTTATTTTTATTATTTATTTTAGTTTATTTTTATGATTTATTTACTTTGTATCCCTGTTGTAGTCCCTTCCATCATCTTCTCCCAGTACTCTCCTCCCTCCCTCTTCCTCCCCTGTTCTTTTTCCCTATTCCAGTGATAGGGAAAGTCCTCCCCCTCTACTGTCTGACCGGAGCCTATTAGGTCCTATCAGGACTGCCTGGATCCTTTTCCATTGTGGACTGGCAAGGTCTCCGCACTAGGGAGAAGTGATCAAGCAACCAAGTTCATGTCAGAGACTGTCTTTTCTGCCCTGACTAGGAAACTCCTATGGAGACTGAGCTGTCTACGGGCTACATGTGAGCAGGATCTAGGTCCTCTCTATGCATGGTCTTTAGTTGATGCATCAGTCTCTGCAGTCCCCCCTGTGCCCAGCTTTTTGTGGTGTTGTTGGTCTTCTTGGGGGGTTCCTGTCCTCTCTGGGTCCTTCTATATCCCCCTTTTTCCATGAGACTCCCTAAGTTCTGTCCAAAGTTTGTTTGTGAGTTTCTGTATCTGCTTGGATATCTTGTTGTTTGGATTCATTTAGAGAACATTTGTGGTAGGCTCCATCCTGTTCCCTCTCTTCTATCACTTCTGGTTTCTATGCTGTTTTCCCTTTTGAATGAGAATTAAGCATCTTCCATAATGTCTTCATGTTGTTAAGCTTCTTTAAGACTCTTGAATTTATTATGTTTATCCTATATATGTGTCTAATATCCACTTCTAAAGGAGTATATACCATACATATCTTTCTTCTTCTGGGCTGCCTCACTAAGGATGTTCTTTTCTAGTTCCATTCATTTTCCTTAAAATTATACAAAGTGAATAAAATGTACTTAATGTAAAAAAAACTAAAAATTTAATTAAAATTTTCATGATTTCTTTGTTTTTAATTGCTGAATAGTATTCCATTGTGAAAATTTACCACACTTTCTGTATCCATTTTTCGGTTGAAGAACATTTAGGTTGTTTCCAGATTCTAGCTATTATGAATAAAGCTGCAATGAACATAATTGAGCAAATGTCCTTGTATGGTGGAGCATCTTTCAGGTGTATGGCCAGGGGTGGCAATGCTGTGTCTTGAGATAGCATTATTCCCACTTTCCTGAGAAAGCACCAGCTTGTTTTCCAAAGTGGTTGTACAAGTTTACATTCCCACCAACAATAGAGGAGGGTTCCCCTTTCTCCACAACCTCTCCAGCATGTGTTGTTACTTGAGTTTTTAACCTTTTCCATTCTGATGGGTGTAAGGTGAAATCTCATGGTTGTTTTTATTTTCATTTTTCCTTTGACTAAAAAATTTATCAATTCGTGCCATCTGATAATCCTCTATTGCTAATTCTCTGTGTAGCTCTATATCTCATTTATTAATTAGATCATTGGATTGTCAGTGTTTAACTTCTTGAGTTCTATATATATTCTGGATACTAGCCCTTTGTCAGATGTAGTGTTGGTGAAGATTTTTTGCCACTCTGTTGGCTGTTATTTTCTTCTCATGATAGTGTCATTTGCTTTACAGAAGCTTTTCAGTTTCATTAGGTCCCATTTATTGATTATGATCTTAGAGTCTGAGCTCTTGTGTTTAAGATTCTTCCCTATTTTTTCTTCTAACAGGTGTAGTATGTCTGGTTTTATGTTGAGGTCTTTGATACTCTTGGACTTTAACTTTGTGCAGGGTGATAAATATGGATCTATTTTCATTTTTCTACATGTAGACACCCAGTTAGACCATCAACATTTGTTGAACATGCTGTATTTTTTCTATTGTATGGTTTTGGCTTCTTTGTCAAAAATCAGGTGTTCAGAGGTGTGTGGGTTTATTTCTGGGTTCTTCAATTCAATTCCATTGATCCACCAGTTGGTTTCTATGCCAGTACCACTCTGTTTTTATAGCTGTTGCTCTATAGTACAGCTTGAGAACAGGGATGACTATACCTCAGATGTTTTTTTATTGTGCAGGATTGTTTTAGCTATTCTGTTTTTTTTTTTTTTGTTTTGTTTTGTTATTTGCTTTTTTTAAGTTTTTTTCTTTCCATATGAAGTGGAGAAGTGTTCTTGAAAGGTCTGTAAACAAGTGTGGGAATTGCACTGAATCTGTAGATTGCTTTTGGTAGTATGGCCTTTTTTGTAATGTTAATCCTACCGATCCTTGAGCATTGGAGATCTTTCCATCTTCTGACATCTTCATTTTCTTTCTTCGGAGACTTGAATTTTTTTTTTAATACAAGTCTTTCACTTGCTTGGTTACAGTTACAACAATGTACTTTATACTATTTGAGACTATTGTTGCTTTCCTAATTTCTTTCTCAGCACATTTGTTTTTTATATACTGTTCTTTTGTTTTAGTTATTATATACAGCCACTTTGCTGAAGGTTTTCATCAATTGTAGAAGTTCTATTAAAATTCATTTTGTAGCACTGTAAACATTTTATAATTAAAAAAATCTCTGTATGCATTTGTAGGTATTTCAAAATATTTTTTTTGTGTGATTGTAGTTCAATTTCGTCATTCCCCCCTTTCAAATACTCTCTTTGCCCTCCCTCACATCCATGGCTACTGACAGGGCTAACTACCTTGTTCTGGGGAACCAATTAATATTCTCTTTTCTGAGAAAAGCCTCCTTTCAGACATTTCTGTGTTCAAGGCTGTGGCAAGCAATACTCTTCAAAGTTAGTATGTCAATTGGTGGTGTTGTGTTTCAAGTAGTAATTAGGTGTCTATGTTTGCAAACTTCATGTGTGCATCCTCTGACATTTTTCAGTTCTCACTATCTTTTTTATCTCACCTTTCATAATGACTCCAAGTCGATGGTGCAGGAGCTGTACTGTAGATGCAACAGCTAGGATGGCAGTCCAGGACTGCATTTGGATCCATTGTGACCTCTGCAACAGTCTCCACCTGTTGTGTAGAATATTTTTCCTGAGAAAGGGACCTAGCTATACTTATCTGTGAGCACCAGAATAAATACCGAGAATGCAGCTGGGAAATGTGCTTGTTTAGTAAATTGGTAGTTTTAGATTCTCCTCAAACATCCATAACTTTATTAGCCCTGGGTAACTGGCTAATCTTCCAGAACCCAAGCATGATTTTCTCTGGTTGAAAAGGTCTTGAGTCTAATTAGAAAGCTGTTAATCCTACCAACCCTTGAGCATGGGAGGCCTTTCCAACTTCTGATGTCTTCTACCCTTTTTTTTTTTTCTTCTTCAATGTCTTATAGTTTTTATCACACAAATCTTTCAGTTGCCTGGTTAGTTATCCCAAAATATTTTTGAGGCTATTGTGAAAGCTGTTGATTCCTTTATTTCTTTCTCTGTCCTTTTATCTTTTGTATGCATGATGGATACTGGTTTTTTTTTTTTTATGTGTTAATTTTGTATCCTGCTACATTGCTGAACATTATTATGAACAGTAGAAATTTCTTTTTAGGATCTTTTATGTATAAATTTTATTATCTGCAATTAAGATACTTTGGCTTCTTCCTTTCCTACATATAACCCTTTGGTTTCCTTCATTTGTCTTAGCTAAGACATTTAATATTATATTAAATAGGTATGGGGACGGCAGAAATCTTTGTCTTGTTCCTAATTTTAGTAAAAATGCTTTAAGTTTATTTACATTTAGTCTGTGGCCTTCCTGTGTATTTCTTTTATCTGTTAAGATATATCTGTCTCTTCTTGAGGTATATCATTTTTATCTAAAGTCACTCCTTGAATTTTATGATGAAAAAATGTTTTTGTTTTTGTTTTATCCAATTACTTTTCTCCATCTAATGGGATGATCATATGTTTTTATGTTTCAGTCTGTTCATGTGATGGATTACATTTATTGATTTACACATATTGGAACATCTCTGCTTATCTGGGTAAATAAGGTTGATATGGAAATCTCTTTGAAGTGTTTCACATTTGGCTTGCAAGTATTTGAGATTTTTTTCATACAATAGCAAAAAGAATATTGGTTTATGATTTTATTTTCTGTTGGGTCCTTTTTTGGTTTTGGTGTTAGGGAATAGTAGTTTCATTAAATTAAATAGGAAATATTAACTCAGTTTATATATTGAGGAATAATTTATTGGTCCTCATGAAACCGAAAAGCATCTAAAAGGGAAAGGGGACTATTATTTGTACAATGTGGCAGGCTACAGAATGGAAAAATACCTTTACCAAATATACATCTTCTAGAAGCTCATTAAGAACCCAACCTGGAGGGGCGGAGCCAAGATGGCGACGAGCACACAACGTTTCTGAGCGGTGGAATATCTGAACTTCTGAGTTGGTGAATGGAAGGACCTCTAACCCAGGAAGACAACGGTGGAGATTTCTACACCGACAGGGAACATCACAGGAGGTGAAAACTTTGGTCTCGGGTCACCCGGGGACTTGTTTGGGGAAGGAGAGAAACGGCCCTTTGATCTCGAGGCACTCCCCTCCCCCAGAACTCACTCCACCTCGGCACAGCGGCACAGCTGACTGGTCTTTCTCAGAGCAGACCTAACTGCCTGAGGTATACAGCCGCTGGGGCAGAGCTCCAAGCCCTTTAGCAGCAGGCAAAGATCAGCAGTACGTGTCCCGGAGTCCCAGATTCGCGTGGGTGCTACACCATCCCCCCAGGGCCCAAGTCTGCTGGACGCCATACTAGCTCCACAGAATCGCCATCAGTGACGGTACAGCCCGCCCAATCCCACAGTGACAGAGAATACGCCATATATTCACCAAAACCAGGCAGAAACGCTATACAACCTAGATACACCAGGTGCTGGGCCTCCCAAGCTTGGAGAGCACAGTGAAGAGACCCCAGGACTTCCCAGAAAGCATCAGGACTAGCCACCCAGTCACCAGTTACAGTGGGACTTGGCGGCAGGGCAGCACTGAGCTGTCGGGACACAACAGCCCTCCAGTTTATGACTAACCAGGGCCAAACCAGAGAACAGAGAGAGCCTGGTTA
>REGO01000389.1:197255-244604 GCA_010120015.1 Rhombomys opimus | reverse complement strand
GAAAAAAAAAAAAAAAAAAAAAAAATAGGGAAGGGGGTGCCAGTGGACACTCCCAAAGAGCATAGGCTGTTGGCAAAACTATTGATTACTCTCCACAACATGGTAGTAAGGTTCTTTTGTTGAATACAGTACTTACATAAGTCATAGAACATGGAGAAATAGAGCTATGCCTAACCAATAATTTCAGCTGACTGACTAGCACTCATGGTACTAGAAGGTACTCTCCTAGTGGAGCAGAAAGGTAATCTTTAATGTATTACAACCCTGTATTGTGATCTACAGAAATGATCTGTCTATGTGAAACTTGGACAATCATGGCACCAATGTTATAAGAATAATCATTCATTTTCTCTTTGGATTTAAAGTTCACTCCATGAAATGGTTCCCATATCTGACAGGGCGAAAATTGCTAAGATGCTGCGACTATATTGGCCATTTGCCTACAGAAAAGGCTAATACTATTATCCAATTAAAGGAACATAGCAATAAAATGACTTCTTACTGATGTATTGGTATGCTTATAAAAGAGGGTTGCCTTATTTCACTTTCATTAGAGAAGTTTATTCTTGCAGTAGAAAAAAGTAACAAAGACCTGCAACTAGAAAATATGCACAGAGTGTAAGATTTGAAGAACTCAGTCTTAAATACTACGGCTTCATCAAATCTCTCCCCTCAAGGTTCAATGACCCATTGTGGAAGAGGAAGATCCAAAGATGCAGAAGGCGTGGATGAGATCAAGAAAACAGTATCTATCAGACAACAGGCTGTGTACATATAAACTCACAAGACAGTGGACGAATGAAAAGAGCCCATACGTTTCACTCATACAGGGTCCAAGCATTAAATGAAGGAAGTGCCAGGAGCTCTCACCCATGTTGGGTTCCAAGTAGTCCTCAGATCCCTTATTCTGATGTGGATCCATGTTTGGAGAAAACTGCAACCATGTGATAAAGCCTAGGGTGGATATTCTCTGTGAACCAGACCCAAGAGTGGAGAACTGCTGAAAAATTTTTTGTAAGTCAGTCCAAGGTACTGTTTGATAACTTGCAATGGTATCACCTTTAATTAGCTAAATAATATATAAACAGCAGCATGAAAAATAAAAATTGTTCATTCTTGAAGTGAAACCAGAGTCTTGTCTTTGCGCATCAATACCTTTCTTTCAAGATCCTTGGAATATTCAGGACTGTACTGGCCACAGCAATCTTAATTAAGAGCTATCTGCAATTACTATCCATGACAAAGGAAAACCTAGCTTTTTGCAACAGAGTCTTGATGAGTAGATTAACTACACCCATGCCCAGGTATATTTGGAAAATCCAAATAAATAAATAAATAAATAAATAAATAAATAAATAAATAAATAAAAATAAAATCACCTCAATGGTGTTTTTGTAAGTTTATTATCTCATTTTGCTTTGTCTGGGCATATTTATGGCCTATTGGTTTTTAATTTTACCTTCTGTTGTATTTTTTTTTTTAATTTTGTGGATGTTTCTTACTTTGAGAGAGAAAACAGAACGTAAAGTTGGGCGGATACAGAATTAGGAAGGTTCTGGAAGGAAGATGCGATCAAAACATGTATTTTTTTTCAATAACGGTGTAGAGTGTATTGATGTGATTTTTGAAACCAAATATTATGACACACATGTAGAAGACTGATGGAACATTTCTCAGAAAAATTAAGGATTTGTTGAGTTTTTAATAATCCTAATTGTAAGAAGAAATATTAAAATAATTTAGAGGAATCCATCAAGATCTTGAACAAAGAAAGCAAAACAAAACAAGAACAAAAAAGACTACTTGATTTAAATTACATACTCATTTTGTTGTTTCTCATTATTTTCAAAGAATATTTTAACCTATGAACAATTTTTATAAATGGAGGAAAATCAAAGAACTGTAGAGGCAGCTGAAAGATTATCCTTCACAAACTGTATTAGAAAACGTTTATTCCCCTGCAAGTTGAGTTCTTTCCTCCATCACACTGTGCCAGCTGCCGGCTTGTCTGCGAATCTGCAATCTCCTGGGGATCCCTAAGGCAGTTTAAACAAAACCAAACCCTGTCAATGTTATCACAGTTAGAGAAAAACCTGTGCTAAATAAGTACGTTCTATAAAACTGGGAAAACTCGGTATGCAGAATTTCACTGTGTTCAATTTATTTTATACTTCTGATTAAATTGCTCATTCAAGATAAACCATAAGATCATTATAAGAAGAATGAGGCTCAAAGCACAAAAGTGATCCATGAACACTTTCCAAGCATATTTTATTTGAGTGATTTGACAGGAATAATATGGTTGCACTCAGCTTTCAATATCCATCCATATATATACATAAGTGTATATACATGCACACAGAGTTATTCCTGTGTTTGTAGTTTCAATGCAGCTTTATTTCATTTTTTTCTTTTACATGCTGAGTTATCTGCTTTTTGGTTCTAATATCTAAATTGAATATTGAATCTTAATTATTGATATGTTTTTGTCATTGCATTCAGTAAGTCAGACAAATGATTTATGTTTGAGGTTATTGAAAATGGATTACAATTTTTACTTTCTCAGTTTTCTTATGAGATAGTTAACCTCTACATAATATGTACATAGTTATGTAACACTAAGCATGTATTTAATAAACTGTTGGTATGATTTTTGTCTTCGGTTTTTAACTTAAGCTGTATCTCTCACCCATTTTCTCCTTTCATAGACCATGGACACTCTCTTTAGTCTAGCCAAGTTTCTGATTTTGTATTTTGGAATTAAAATATAGTAGATAACTATGTGTTAACCCTGTTTATCTTCTTTTTGTTTACAGAGAATCAGTTATTGAATTGTTGGTTGTTGAGATGATATTGGATGATACAGGCTGTGGGAAACATCTTGATGAATTAAAGAGATAAATTGTAAAACAAGAACATCACTGCCTTCTTCCATTCATCTGTAGATGTGTTTAGTAGCAAAAGATCACAGCTATATTTTTAAATATTCAAATTTCTCACTACCATAACCATTCCTTAAGAAAAACAGCTGAAGTTTTAAAACCTCATTAACTATTCATTGCTTCTTTTTCCTTTGTAGCTGGTATATGTGAAGATGCACTAAGATCCTCATCATGTGGTTGATATTCTCATAAGGGTTTCTTGTAATGTTGGTATACAAAGTATACAGCCTTCTTCACTCATAAATTCTGTTAGCTAATACGAATCCCTTTGCCTGATGTAGCAGAGGCGATTTCCCTCTCAGTCTCAGGCAAGCTTCTTTAGATGTTGTTCTGAATTTTGATTTATGTTTTGTATTTTATTATGTGTATTAGTGTGGCAGTGATGGGCTGAAGGCACTTGCACCTGTTTTTCTGGCAGAAGACGGCTTTTAGAACTGTTCTCTCCTTTCATTTGGGGTTCATGGAATCTAATTTATAATGTGATATCTCCATATAAGGCACCTTTAACTGTCAGTGTCTGAACTCAGCTACTTTTGTTTCATAAAGTGGACCCTGCCACAGAACTACCCATGACATTAGATTATGCTGGCCTTCATTTAATTCACATGATCTTTGTGCCTATTTTCTTTCCCATTTATGTTTCACCCACTGCCTTATATTCTCTTGAGAGCATTTGGAAAATAGATGAAGATCTTTTCCTTGGTTCTGCTTTTGAGGAACATGACTTTAGACATATCTGCCCCTCTGCCAAGTACTTGTTAAAAAGATAGAGTTTGTTAAAGTAATTTGATGATATTACCTTGGGAACTGATGACATACCAAAACAATTGTAACCTAAATAGAGTTAAAGTAATAAAATAATCACTAGAGAAAATGTCTTTTTCCCTTACATAAGGTGGTTTTCTTAGTGAAATAATATCCTTGGGAGTCTAAGATTAAAAAAAATAAATAAATAAATAGCAAGCTTGAACTACTGGTCACACAGGAAAACAAAATATCTGCATTTATAAAGAGTGAAAATCTTGACTACAATTTTAAAATAACTTACTAAACCATCATGAGATGGCTGTAATGTTATGCATATGTTAAGGCTCATTAACACTGGATAAATATAAGTGAAGTAAGTTTAGTATTATTCATATCATTAGCTCCTGAATAGGGAGCTAGTATTATTCTCTAAAATCGAGAGTGTTGTAGCTATAAACATGGTTCTGCTTTAATCCCAGGTGTGTGATGTTGGACTGATTCAGATAGTCCACAGCAGCAGACTGTTCGCCTTGTTTAGACTCTGAGGTGAGCTCTTTGCAGTGAAACAAGGAGCTGGAGATCTCCTGAGATGAGGTCTGGACTGGCTCCAGAGAACCCGAGGACACTAACCAGCAGGAAGCAGCTGAGAGAACTGTGTTCCTTCTCCCACTAACTTTCTCTCTCCTGCCTGGCATTGGTGTGTTGGAAGGTGTTGGGATGGAATAGGGAGAAGGAGATATAAATAATGTAAACAAAAGTTTTAAAAATTTTGCCAACAATAAAGTGTAGGTAAGAAATGGGTAAAGTCATATTCTTATTTTGTCTATCCTGTTATTTAAGTCTCTCATATGTTTTTCTTTTTTATTATTTTATTTTTTATATTAATTACTGTTTATTCATTTTGTATCCCAGCTATAGCTTCCTCCCTCATTCCGTCCCAATCCCACCCTCCCTCCCATGCCCCTCTTCAAGTCCTCTGATAGGTGAGATCCTCTTCTCCTTCCATCTGACCCTAGTCTATCAGGTCTCATCAGGACTGACTGGTTACATAGTCTTCCTCTGTGGCCTGGTAAGGATGCTCCACCCTCAGGGAGAGGTGGTCAAAGAGCCAGCCACTGAGTTCATGTCAGAGACAGTCCCTGTTCCCATTACTAGGGAACCCACTTGGAGACTGAGCTGCCATGGGCTACATCTGTGCAGGGGTTCTAGATTATATCCATGTATGGTCTTTGGTTGGAGTATCAGTCTCAGAAAAGACCCCTAGGCCAAGATTTCTTCTTTCTGTTGCTCTCGTTGTGGAGCTCCTGTACCTTCCAGGTCTTTTATCTACCCTTTCTTTTATAAGGTTCCCTGAACTCTGCCCATTTTTTAATAATTAATTGATTGATTGATTTCCCTTTACAACTGCCTCCTTCCTCTCCTCCTGTTCCCACCTTCCCTTCCTCTCCTCTGTATTTTTCCTCCCCTAGCACCAAAAACAACCCACCCCATCACCACCAACAACCCACCCCAGCACATCAAGCTGCATCAGCACTGAGCATATTCTCTTCCCTTGTTGCCTGGAGATGAAGTCCAGCCAGGGGAAGTGACTACAAAGAAGCCAGCATAGTCCATGTCATAGACAGCATTACTATGCACCCCTTACTGTGGCACCCACATGAAGACCAAACTGTCTAACAGATACATCTGTGTAGGGGGCCTAAGTTCAAGCCATACATGGTCCATGGTGTGAGTTCTCCTAGAGAAGCCATTCTGGGCCCTGGTTACTTGGCTCTGTTGGTCTTCTTATGGAGCTTCTATTACCACAACTCTTCCACAAGGCTTCACCCTCCACCCAATATTTGGCTATGAGTCTCAAGCAAGTGTTTAGATCTGCTGCTGGATCGAAGATAGTTATGCTAGGCTCCTGTCTGCATTAATAGTGCCATGGACTGATTCTCTCCCATTGGGTGGCTCTCAGATTGGGAAAGGCATTGGCTGGACATTCCCTCAATCTCTGCTCTATCTCTGCACATCTTGTATGTAGGGTAACTTTTGGGTTGAAGTTTTTGTGGGTGGTTGGTGTTCTCCTCCCTCCACTAGCAATCGTTTCTCATTAACGGATGGCCCCTTTAGTCTGCATGACCGCTGCTACGAGGAATTTCAGCTACTTTCATCCCAATATTCTCCCAGGAGACTACCATGTCGAAGGTCTCCAGCTTGCCATGTCACAGAGATGCCCCAGCCACAGTTTCTCTTCTCTCTGCAAGCCCTCTGTTCTCCCACTCCTTCCCTGCCCTCCCCATGGTTGATCTCCACTTTCCTTTCTCTTCACATTCCTTCTCCTATTCTGTTTTCCCTCTTCAACTCCTTCTTCAGCTGTCTATTCTATTTCCTTTTCTGAGTGAGATTTAAGCATCCTTTCTTGGGTCCTCCTTGTTAATTATCTTTTTGGGGTCTGTGTATTGTATTATGGTTATCAGCTAAAATCTGCTTATAAGATTTTGACTCAGGGACTGGAAGGGAATGAGGGATCGGGACATGGCTGGGATACAGAGTTAATAAAATGTAACTGATAAGAAAAAAATAAAATTAAAAAAAAAGGATTTTGACTCAGAAAGCCATGTGTGTCGTTCTGAGTCTGGGTTACCACAGACAGAATATTTTCTAGTTCCATCCATTTGCCTGCAAATTTCATAATTTCCTTTTTTAAAAGCTAAGCAGCATTCTAATGTGTAAATGTACCAACGGAGAATTCTCAAAAGAGGAATCTTGAATGGCCAAGAAGCAGGGTCAGATGGAAGGGGAGGAGGAACTCCCCTATCAGTGGATTTGGAGAGGGGCAGGGAGGAGATGAGGGAGGGAGGATGGGATTGAGAAGGAATGAGGGAGGGGGCAACAGGTGGGATACAAAGTGAATACACTGTAATTAATATAAAAAATTTATAAATTAACCAAAATATTCAACAACCTTAATCATCAAGAAGATGCAAATCAAAACTACTCTGAGATTCTATCCTACAACCATCAGAATGTTTAAGATAAAAAAACTCAATAACATCACATGATGTTGAGGATGTGGAGAAAGAGAACAGTTCTCCATCGCTGGTGGGTGAAAAAATTTGTACAAACACTATGAAAACCAATCTGGTGCTTTCTCAGAAAACTTGAAATAGTACTACTTCAAGACCCAGCTATATCACTCTTAGGCATATACCCAAAGGATGCTCCACCATACAGTAGGATATTTGCTCCACTCTGTTCAAGGCAGCTTTATTCATAATAGCCAGAAATTGGAAACTACCCAGATGTCCCTCAAACAAAGTTTCTTGCATTTTCATGGTACTACAAAGACCAGCAGCTAACCTCTCTTATATGAATTGTCTTCAGCCACTTCTTATGATGTGAGAGTCTGTAGTCAATATAAGTCAAAGTAGAAGAGACAGAGCTCCTCCAGCAAACACAGTTTGTCTTCCAGGCCAGATGCAGTGTTTACTGCTTTATGACAGGATCTAGCCAGGAAAGAGGAGATGTAGACCTTACAAAGATCATGGTAGGTTTTGTGAAAGTGTGAAATATAAGTTAAATTTGGAAGAGCCATTGTGGCAAAACTAGGAATTTTGAAGATACATTTTTCATGAAAGCTGTATTTTTTGTGTATGTAATTTTTTCATATTATGTGTTATATAAATAAAAACATTTAATTTATATTTATAGCCTTTCTTAAAATTTTTGAAGGAATGGAAAAACTAAGAGTCCCTTTAGATATATATAATATAGGCAATTCAGACAAAAATTTTAAATGTTAAAACTTTGCTCTAATGACCGTCAGGCAAGAGGGAAAGAGGCACGTTCTTTAATTGGCCTTTCCTAATGGAGTGATACTTTAAGGCTCATAGTTTTTATATGGTACATGCAATTTTAACTACTGCTGTATTGTTTTATGTATTCAAATTGAATACTTTACATGTTTCACTTGGATCCTTAAACTGATCTAACCATGAAGGGCATGATATTATAAACTGGAGCTTGGCTAAGGGGAGTGTATAACAATTTAAAATCAAAGTAGCAAACTCCATAATGTAGCCTGAAAGATTAGAGCCTAGAATTAACTGAGAGCTCTGAGGGAAGTGAAGGACAAACAAAGGAGCTAGTTTGGTCTAATTCAGAACTTGAAAAATGCATCATGGCAAAGGTTTTATTTTTAATAAGGAGTAGATATGAACTATTATTAGAATATATTCTGTTTCCATTTTCTATGACTAATATAATTAGTATAAATTTAAAATGTTCAATACATGTAGTTAAATTGAAATTTTTAAAACTATCAAAGATGGGAGGATTAATAAAAGAGATAGTTACCTAGGACACATCTGGATGTGTGTTGGCATTTCTGCTTTGTTAAGACAGACCAAAGTGACAGAGACTTGCTTAATGAATTCCTGAAATTCTTGAGCAATCATTTTCACACCTTACAAAACACTGAAACAAAAAGTAATCAGTGCAGTGGGAGATAACCCCTATTTTATTATCAAAAGACTGCAAATATAGTCTCATCAACAAACTTTCAGATACTTCCTTCATCTGCTGACAATTTTAATATTTGAATATTAAAGCTAATATTTAATCTAATATTATATATAACATTTAAATATTGCTTTCTTACATGTTTCTTCATATTGCATTGCTTTAATTGTGCACATAATTCATACTTTCCCCTTTTCATTATCTGTTAAATTTTACTTGAAATTCTGAGTCAGTATTAAAAAAAATACTGTACACTTATTACGATTTTTACGTTCATTTCCTAGATAATTTGCGATATACTATATTTCCCTTAGTGTGTTTAATAAGTAACATCAGTCTGGGAACAAAAGTGAACAATTTGACATTGTCATCTCTTTAGGAATTTCATCATCAAGGTATTGCAGTTCCTTGTTAATTTCAGGCTTTCACTGAAAGCTGTCAAATTTGAGAGAAGAGATTTTCCTCAGTCAGAAATTTCTAAAATCTGAGATGCGTTGGACAGATGGTTACACTTGTCCAATGTTTCCATTCAGAGTGAGAGCACTGAGGGAACAGGAAGAGTATGGCTTGTGAATGCAGGTTTTTCAAATGTTGAAGTTTTTGTTTTATTAAACAATAGTGATATAGTTTGTATTTGAAATATCTGCATAGGAATCTTATATTCTCTGAAGCTTTCACTTACATATTTTAACTGTATGTTGAAAAATGTACACTTAAATCATTCTTTAATGTAAAGAAAAGAAACTTTGTGTTTATGTATGCTTTATAACACAACTGTCATTATACACATGAACAGTATTTGCTATTTCATATTTTGTATCAAAAGTAATGAAACAACAAGGATAAACATTAACTTAATGAAATGTCAATGAAGCATGTTTGCTTTTCCTACTTGTCCTCAATATAGTCTTTCTGCATCTATTAGATTTTATCAAAAGAGAGAATAATCAATATTATGCAAGTGATTTAATTACTCTACAATAAACTGCACACTCAATGAACTATTTACTCAAACTCTACACTATTTATTAAAGTTCAATATAAAATAATACCCAATAATTTTCTAATGTAGGTATCAATGCTTAATTTACTCACTCTTTTTGCACATGCATAAGCTGTGTTAGAATAGAATTCAGTGCAAGATTTAGCATGAATATTTTGTTACAACAGACTGAAGAGATGCAGACATGTTCAAGGAATTCCCAAGGATCTTGGGCAATAATTTTCATACTTTACAAGAAACTGACCTACAAGATAATAAGTGCAGTGGGTAATAATCTATATTTTACCTGGGATTTTTGAATTCCAGTTACTATCGTTGTTGTTGGTTAGTGCCTTCTTACTACTTTCCCGATTCTATCAGGCACACTTTCTCATCTACAGTTAGGCAACTATGGAAGCTTAGAAATGCTCATTTGAAAAGTGGTATGTTTGAGGGCTTTTTGCTCATCAATTTTGGTATGTCTATTGTCCTTGTTCAGCTCATGTTAGGAAGTCATTTTGGTGAGACTTTATGGACATAACTTCTGACTTTACTAGGCTATAATCTGACAGCAAACTCTCTCATATTCTGAATCTTAGAATCTCTCTGCCACCTCTTCTGCAGTGCTCCCTGGACTTCAGTGCTAGAATTGTTTTGTAGATATATCTGTTGGATTGGGCTCTGTAACTCTGCACTTGGATGGTTGTGGTTTTCATGTGTTACAAAGATAAGTTTTCCTGGTAAGGGATAAGGACTTCATTTATCTATGAGTATAAGGAAAAATATGTAGGATGTAATTAAATTTATTCTGGTTTAAGTAACCAGTACTGGTAATCTGCTTTGACATGAATGAGCCACAGCAGAGACTAGCATGGCACAGTAATGTCGCAGTTGTGGCATATATACCTTGTCAGTAGCCAGCAGTTCCCTAATTAAACTTAAGGGTGGTTCATCAGAGAGAAATTATTCCTGGTACTAGAAATGTAGCCAAATCAGCAGGACTAATAAAGTCAAGGATCTTGACGAGAACCTACAACTGCTACTTTACTAGCACTTTAAACTGCTACTTTACCAGCAAATCCAGCTTTGTCCTTTCCATCAGTTAAATCATGAAGGGGGTTTACAATGACGGTCTTGAATACTTGTTTCCAATTTCCATTCCACGATTGATTTCAGCCATCTCCCAGTATGTTCCCCTCCCAGCGCACTGTACCTTTGGTTGCCTGTTTGTTCATTATTTACTACATATCATTTTGGTTTGTATAGTTTTTGTGGGTTCTAGAGATAGAGTTACTGCTCTAGATTGCATGATTTCAATTTTAATGAAGGTAATTTCATAATTTCACTGTAGTCTACGTACGAAATTGTAGTTCTAAGATCATTTGTACTTAGGCTAATTGAAGAAATAAATTCTATGAAATGTATATGAAATATTGACATTATCATTTCAGAGTTTAATTTTGGTATTATTATTGTTTTTTTTCTTTCACATTAGAGTTGCAGTCGATATGGAAGGACTGATTTTCATAAGTCATAAACTAGTCACTTTTTGTTTTTTTCCTTCAGATACATTTGAGCCATTTATTGAAATGAGTGCACAACCAAGCCACTTT
The DNA here is from genome assembly GCA_010120015.1 of Rhombomys opimus. NCBI lineage: Eukaryota > Metazoa > Chordata > Mammalia > Rodentia > Muridae > Rhombomys > Rhombomys opimus. The sequence goes on along the minus strand of REGO01000389.1, from coordinate 233,814 downwards.
TTCGTAATTAAGGGGACTATGTAGGTATCACTGTTTATAAACTATTCAGTTTATTAGTTTGATTTAGTTTACTCTAACAATACCATTCTTTATTAACCACTGTCAAACTTCAGTGCTGGTACATTAGCCCAAATATACTGCAAAACTTTTTTGAAATATAAGATTGTCTTAGTTTTCTTTTGCATTTTTCTGTAAGTCTTCAGAAAATGTTTAGTTCCTACGAAATAATATTAATACATAATATATGTGCATCATTAAGAGAAGGCCTTCACATTTTAGCTTTTTTTTAGTGATGCCTAATAATAATACAATATATGTACTCACATAGACACAAATGATATTACAGAAAGAAGATATATAACTTATAAAAGGTAATAAATATAGCTGCATGCATATTCAAGATTCATTTAAATCTTTCCATATTTGTACTTGTTATACTTTTAAAATTTTATTTATTTTTTATTAATTACAGTTTATTCACTTTGTATCCCAGCTGTAGCCCCTCCCCTATTCCCTCCCAATCCCTCCCTCCTTCCCTCCCTCCCTCCCTCCCTCATCTCTTCCCATGCCCATCCCCAAGTCCACTAATAGGGGAGGTCCTCTTCCCCTTCCCTCTCACCCTAGCCTATCAGGTCTCATGAACTCAGTGGCTGGCTCTCTGATCACCTACCCCTGGGGGAAGAGCAGCCAGACCAGGCTACAGTGGAAGACTATGCAGCCAGCACTTGTTATTCTTAACAATGGCTTAAAGTGAGAACTTCCACTGTTTTTCCTTTTAAAGTAAGTACTAAAACTGAATTGTGAGGAATAGTGCTTTGTTTCAGATGGAGAAAGGTAGTTTTCTCTTTTTACAACTCTGATTTGTTTTTTCCCTGAAAGAAGAGCAATGCTTGGACCCCCCCCCCCAATATAACCATGAATAAGAAGAGAGATAACTGATGGTAGGTAAGTTTTTTAAATCATCTCAGTTTACTTCTTTGGTTCTTCTCTTCACTCTTTAAACAATGAGAAAAATTATTTTATCAGATTCAGGAAGCAATTCTTAGAATTTTCTTAATTGAGCTAATACTCTGAGAATGAAAGCTATTATAATATTCTATCAATGAGGATAATAAAGCACCCTTTTAATTTGTTTGATAAAGTTATTGTAATATAGAATCATTGCTGAAAGGAGAAAGTAGCTTATTGAAAAATAATTATTATACCTATATTTATTTCCACATATACATTTTAAACAAACAATTATCACAGAGATGCTACTGCTGTGGGTTAATTTTTTTCTCTATTACTATAAAGGAAACCTAGCAGTATAAGAGGGCAACCTAGTACCAAAGCAATCAAACTTATAAAGCCTCTTAGTCCAGCTTGCATGTATTCAAATTCCCCCTCAGACCTACTCATGCATATGTGATGCATGTTATCTAAGTTACATTTTATTAACCCTTGTAGGCTTTGATTTTTTTTTAAAATCCTACTCTTTGTTCCTTAGTCTTCTACCTAACTTCCAACCCCCCAACCTTAGATAAGAGAGAAAGAAGATTAGTAGGCACAGGGGATGTGACCTCTATAAATGTAGTTCCTTGGGGACCATTCCACTCTTAGTCATCAGGATCTCCAGATGTCGAGCAAAGTAGAAAGCAACCCAGCAACCCAGCAACCCAGCAACCCAGCAACCCAGCAACCCAGCAACCCAGCAATAGGAAAAAGAACAAGAAGAACAGCAGCAGCAAGGGCAGCGGTATCCCCCTTTGAGTATTCCCTCTAGGAGTGTCTGAAGTGAAGCGTCCTTTCTCTCTCTCTCTAGGCTCCTGTCTATACCTTCTTGGCATCTGCATAAGCTGGCAAACCACACCACCCTCACCAGGCCGTTATCAGCTGTAGATTTCCACATCCCACATTTGGGATTAAAACAAAAATATTTTTACGTAGCATTTTTATATAACCAAAACTTCTCTTTTTAAACACTCACTTAATTTACAATGCTTATTTCTATATTTTATGAGATTATAAGTCATATGTGAGAAAGAAACAAGACTACTTTATAATTTTGTATTCCTACTCTTGTGATAAATCGCTGAAGTAGACGTAAAGACATACATAAAAATATCCATTGATATTAAGAAAAAGTGGTGGTCCTAACAAAGTTAGGGGAACAAGGACTATTTCTAACAGGAACTTAATGAAGATACCTGATAAAACAGGATCAGATGAATGGGGGGAGGTCCCCCCCTATCAGTGGACTTGGAAAGGGGCACTGTGGTGATGAGGGAGGGAGGGAGGGACTGGGAGGGAATGAGGGTTCGGGGCACGGCTGGGATACAGAATTAATAAAATGTAACTGATAAAAATAAAAAAAGGAAAAAAAGAAATTATTTTTACCTTATAATATTATAGTAAATAATTCTATTTTATTTTCTAGATTAGATTTTTATCCCTTTATCCTCTGTGTTTTTTATTTTCTTCTCCACAGAACTTTCTTGGGATTTTTCCCCCTTTGTTTTCATAGTCTAGAAGGAAACAATTAAAATTCCAGGGAAAAGGGTGGGGGAGAGGGAAGAGAAAGGGCAGGTGAAACTGGAAAGGGAGAAGAGATGGAGCTACAACAAGAATGTAAAGTAAATGGAAAATTAAAAATTAAAAAGAAGACATTACCATCTCTACAGTGTTCTCTATCTGTGCTCTGAATGTTGTTTACTTATGTTACAATGCAGCTTTATTTGCTTTCTACCAATAAAAACATGTTCTGTCAATGGTCAAGTTGATATTGTGAAGTGTGACACTTGATTGATAAACGCAAGCATACTGTAAAAGCTTTACACGTGAACTCAGTTCACTGGCATGTTTTCATTTATTCACTGATCATGAAATTATTAAAGTGGCACTTACTGCCATTCCTGATTATTCGAGATTATCCCTAGGACACATAGATGGGAAGAAAATTAACTCCGGCTAAAGAAAAACAGGAACGAAAACTGGAATTAAAAGAAAACTACAAATGTTCCAGATTATCACTGACCAAATGTCTGCAAACCCATATTTTGTTGTTGTCCTTTTGTATTCAGATAAATAAACAGGCTCCTCTGTAGCCTAAGGTGGCAAGAAAGATTTATAATGCAAACCCTGTTCCCAAGGTTCAGAGCAATGAACAACAGCGGTGAAGGTTCTGTTAGAGACAGTGAACAAATAAATCTACTACAGTAAGTGTGTTGTCTGTACTACAAAGAAGATGGAACTAAGAAATCCCAACAATATAGTTACCTAAACAAAACCTGAATATATCACAGAAGTTGACATGCTAAATTGAATAGAGAACTACTTCAAGACCCTGCCTACAAAGGAATAATTAATAAATGCCGAGAAAGGAATAATGACATTTCTGTAGGCACAACTCTCACAAATTATCCAACTGCAAGTATCCCTAAATGCATGTACTTAAATGGATATATCTATTTATATTTATACAATTACATAAAGAAATATAGGAATATTATATTTATATAAATATATACATTCATTCAAATATACATATGTTTATATGTCAGAATAAGAGATCAATAGTTTGAGAGAGAGTTGTGTATACTACAAGTGGAGTTGGAGTGGGAAGGGTAGAGATGAAAATGAATACAGTACTTATGTCCTCAATAAATTAAAAAAATAATTTAAAAAACTTTACAAAGCTCATTTCTTTTTGGTGTTTTATATAATAACCATTTGAAAATTTTACAATGTAAGACATTTATAGGCTTTCAGTTTTTCCTAATATTTTAAAACTATTTGAAATTTTTTTCCAACTGCTATTTTAGAAGCCTTTTAGTTTGGGTTACTTATCTTTTAAAACAACAACATACAAGAACGTAATATTCCTCATCGTACTTGATTTTCAATTAAGCCAAATAGAATAAGGTCAATTCAATATTGTAATTGGGAAAAGATTGTTTTGTTCTTGGTTTCATTTGGCATCCTGCCTACAGGCCATGTGCCAGATTATTAAAAACATACAGTGCTTGCTGCCCTGGCACTGGTTTCTTTTTTGCTTTTTACTCAGCGCTGGTATGTTCTCTTTCAGGTTTGTAATTCATTTTATTTCTGAGCCAAATCCACTCTGACTTTGATTAGTAAGGTGGTAAGACTGACATCAATCAAGTATCTTGCTTTGACATATAAAATATTACATTTACAAAAAGGGAGACCAGATCACTTGAAATGTATTTATGGTATAAGGAAACATATCAGTTGGTTATGTTAGGAAACTATAATAAATAATAGTATATCAGTTAAGTCTATCATGTACCTGATTTCACAAATCATTTCTTATTGTCATATAAAACATCAAATATATATGTATATACATACACAGATCATAGCATGTGATGCCATTATATGCATATGGTTTATATAATATTTTATCATATTTAACTTCTTAAACATTTAAAGGAAACTTCTCTGGTAATGGCTGACAAGACACTATTCTTTGAGTAGAGCAGAATATTATTCGAAGTCATATTATTGGTACACTTAATAACAAGCAATTTATGGTATCTTAGTTACATTTTATCATGGTGAAAAGAAAACCAAGCTGAATCAGGATCAGGCACAGATTTATTTATTTATTTGTTTATTATTATTATTATTGTTATCATTTATTACAGTTATTGTATTTGTGTCCTGGCTGTGGCCACTGCCCTCATCTCCTCCCAATCCCACCCTCCCTTCCTATTCTCACCTCATTTCTTCCCCAAGTCCACTGATAGAGGAGGTCCTCTCCCTTTCTATTTGACCCTAGCCTATCAGGAATGGCTGCATTGTCTTCCTCTGTGGACTGGCAAGGGAAAGGTGACCAGAGAGCCTGCCACAGGGAACAGAACAGGAGCTTATCACAAATGGCCTCTGAAAGATTCTACTGATTGAGGTACTGAAGCAGAGCAGAGTCCCAAACTTTGGGACTTTTAATAGCATTATTTATTACAGTTTATTCACTTTCCAACCCGACTGTAGACCGCTCCTACATCTTCTTCCAGCTGCACCCTTCCTTCCTCCTTCCTCCTCCCTCCCTCTCCCCATCCCATGTCCATTCGCTAGTTCATTAATAGGAAAGGTACTCCTTCCCTTCTATCTGAACCTAGCCTATCATGTCTCATCAGGACTATGGATGGTCTTTCTCTGTGGCCTAGTAAGGTTACCTCACCAGGGAGAGGTGATCAAAGAGCAGGCAACTGAGTTCATGGAAAAGACTGTTCCTGCTCTCCTTACTAGGGAACCCACATGGAGACGGAGCTGCCCAATGGCTCCATCTGAGCAGGGATGTCTAGGCAATTCACAGATTCAATACAATTCCCATCAAAATAACAACACAATTATTTACAGACTTTGAAAGAAAAATCAAAAATTCATGTGGATTCCTATCAGAAATAGACCCTGTTCCTCTTACTATAGGAAACCAATTGGTTACTGAGCTACCACAGGCTACATTCGAGCAGAGGTTCTAGGTTATATCCGTACATGGTCCTTGGTGGAGTGTCAGTCTCAGGAAAGACCCCTGTGCCCAGATATATTTGGTCCTTGTGGAGCTCCTATCCTTTCCACATCACACATTCAATGGCTGACTCTTTGACCTCCTCAACCCCCAAGGGAGGAGCAGCCCTGCTAGGCCACAGAGGAGGACTTTGCAGCCATTCCTGAAGATACCTGATAAACCAGGATCAGATGAAAGGGGAGGAGGTCCTCCACAATCAGTGGACTTGGAAAGGGGCAGGGAGGAGATGAGGGAGGGAGGGTGGGATTGAAAGGGAATGAGGGAGCGGGATATACCTAGGTACAGAGTTAATAAAATGTAACTAATAATAAAAATTAAAAAAAATCATGTGGAAAAAAAGAGCTGAAAACAATCTTCCAAAATAAAAGATATGCTGGAGCTATCTCTGTCCCTGATCTCAAGCTGTACTGTAAAGCAACAGTAATAAAATCAGCATGGTACTGCCATAAAAAGAGATTGGTGGATCAATGGAATTGAATTGAAGACCCAGAAATAAATCCACACACCTATGGATACTTGATTTTTGACAAAGAAGCCAAAACCATACAACAGAAAAAAGACAGCAGAAAAAAGACAGCATCTTCAACAAATGGTGCTGGTCTAACTGGATGTATACATGTGGAAAAAATGCAAATAGATCCATATTTATCACCTTGCACAAAAGTAAAATCAAAACTTATTAAAAACCTCAACATAAAACCAGACACAGGGGGCTGGAGACATGGCTCAGTGGTTAAGAGCAATATCTGCTCTTCCAGAGGACCTGGGTTCAATTCCCAGAATCCATATGGCAGCTCACAACTGTCTATACTGCCAGTTCTAAGGGATCTGACACCTTCACATCAATGCACATAAAATTAAATAAATTATTTGTAAAAAAGTCAAAGTAAATCTGTTAGAAGAAAAAGTGGGGATTTTGAATTCTTAAAGCCCACCTCATGAAACACCTTCTTATAAAGTCCTTATCTTCTAATACTTTGCAAACAGTTCTAAGAGTGGATCAAGCATTCAAATATGTGAAGGTATGGGGAAAACTCTCATTCAAACCACCGGAGATTGGTAGAATTCATATGTGAAAATTGTCATCCTACCTAAATGCTTTTTCTTTTTGGTGTTCTGTTTTATATATTTCTTTGTATAGTTTATATAATAAATACATATATGCTCTGTTAGAAGTATAATTTGGTCTCTTTCTATTGCTTTACATATTATATTGATTTCAGTACAAATTAAATAAATAATTCTCAAAAGGAGAAATATAAATGACTGCAACAAGTTTTTTTTTTAAATGTCCAACATTCTTACCCATTTACTTTTGTAAAAGAAGCGATATTAAAATTATGGCCCATAGACTTTATTTCCCTAGTCTAGTGTTATGTAACCTGCTAATGAGGCCCGGTGCTGAATTCTAATGCTCATTCCACTTTGAGCCTTTGAAAAGTGTTTTATTTCCATGACTGTCAGAGGATTAAGCTGCCTAATACTTTTTTTTCTCCTTGTATTCTATGACATATTGATGTTTACAAAATTTTTTACTATGTTATGTCTTTTAGGGACATGCAACATATGGACCTTTTTGTTGTTGTCTATTTAGTCTAATGTCATGGATTCTTGCAAAATAATTCCTTAATCATGTATTTCAACATATTTAAATCTCATCTGAGAGTTCCTCTGACTCTTCTTGGTTTGAGGAAATGATTGATTTATATTCTTTATGATATTTTTTGTAAGACTTGATATTTTCAATATCCTTTAGCGACAATTGTTTGTTCTTTTATTACATTTCAGTGTTAATATATAATCAGTCCATTTGACTACCTCATACATTCCTGTGTCAACATACTCACACAATGTTGTTTTCCCCTATTATAAATAATTGTCCTATGCTTTATTGACACAAAAAGCTGTCAGTTATATGAGTCCCGCCTTTAACGCTATTTTAAATCTATTGACTAGCCTTTGAGATATTGTAACAACTCTCTAAATTCTTTCCTTGGGACTCTCTCTATATTTTTTAGACTGATACCTTTTTTATTCATCATTGACCACCAGATCATTTTTAGTTCATTTTTATTCATAAAATTACTTTATTTCATGGCTCACACTTCAATACCTACATGTTACAACTAATTACATATGGGATTAATTTCAGGTGTAATTCATATGCAACATCTTCCTGTGATTTCAGGCACAATGTAGGTCTTCTTACCTTTTCCCCTGTAGTTTGTCTTCTTATTAATTTTTATCTTTTTCGTTCTAATTATGTCCCTTATGGAACCTTCCTAAACCCATCAACTTGGCTGGAATCCATGGCTACACACTTTGCTGTTTATTTTACAGGAATGGACTGGGTTATTGAGCTAATTAGCTAAGATATAATACAGGAAGTGATATTTCTCCCAGTTAAGAAGACCACAATTGCAAAACAGAGCTGTAAAAATTGTATTTGTTACACTGTGCACAGGCTTTTTATACTAAATAAATACCAAATTACATTCTTTTGAAAAAAAAAAAGAAGAGCAAATAAAAAAACAATTAAGCAAATAAAGGCATAATGATTATTTTTAAAAAATATCCAGAAAAGCAACAAAATTTACTTGTAAAAATCTTGACTTTTAGCTTTTGTTTTTTATTTTTTTTTAATATTTTTTATTTTTATTAATTACATTTTATTCACTTTGTATCCCCCCATAAACCCCTCCCTCCTCCACTCCCAATCCCACCTTCCCTCCCCATTCTTCATGCATGCCCCTCCCCAAGTCTACTGATAGAGGAGGTCTTCCTCTTCTTCCTTCTGATCTTAGTCTATCAGATCTAATCAGGAATGGCTGCATTGTCTTCCTCTGTGGCTTGGTAAGGCTGCTTCCCCCTCAGGGGGAGGTGATCAAAAAGCAGGCCAATCAGTTCATGTCAGAGGCATGAACTCTTCCCATTACTATGGAACCCACTTGGACACTGAACTACCATGGGCTACATGAGCTAGCACTATTCCTCTATATGAGTGAGTATATTGTATGTCTATATGAGTGAGTATATACTGTGTGTGTCTTTCTGCTTCTGGGATAGCTCACTCAGGATGATCTTTTACAGATCCCACCATTTACCTGCAAATTTCATGATTTCCTTGTTTTTTATTGCTGAGTAATATTCCATTGTGTAGATGTACCATAATTTCTGTATCCATTCTTCAGTTGAGGGGCATCTGCATTTTTTTCCAGCTTCTGGCTATTACAAATAAAGCTATAAACATTGTTCAGCAAATGTTCTTATTGTGTACTTGAGACTCTGTTGGATATATGCTTAGGAGTGGTATAGCTGGATCTTGAGGAAGCCCTTTTTCTAGTTGTCTGAGAAAGCAGGAGATTGATTTCCAAAGTGGTCATTCAAGTTTACATTCCCACCAGCAATGGAGGAGAGTTCCCCTTTCTCCAAAACCTCTCCAGCATGTGTTGTCACTTGAGTTTTTCCTCTTGGACATTCTGATGGGTATAAAGTGAAATCTCAGGGTTTTTCTGGTTTGCATTTCCCTGATGGCTAATGACATTAAGCATTTTTAAAGTGTTTCTCTGCCATTTGATATTCCTCTATCGATAATTCTGTTTAGGTATGTTCTCCATTTTTTGATTGGATTACTTGATTTGTTGCTTTTGACTTTTAGCTTTTGTAATCCTTTATTACCTGAATGGTGACTTACGTAAAGTAATGGACAAAGATAACAGGAATAGCACAGAAGACATTTCTCCACAATATGTATGTTCTTTGCATTTTGTTTTTTCTATTTTTGCATACTTAAACATCCTTTATTATAATTATATTGTTTATGAAAATATATTTCTATATCTTTTGGTAAGAATACAAATATGTCTGCAACTATCTGGCTTTAAAGAAAGTTTCATTCATTAAAGATTATTGCCTTATATTTTATTGATTGATTGGTTTACTTTAATCGCCTTACAGCCTTATCCTAACTCCTCCTTCCTCTCCTTCCAGTCTCATCCTCCCCTGCCCTTCTGCCCATTCCTCTTTCTCCTTCTTCTCTGAGAAAGGGAGTCCCCAAAGGGGTAACAACCCACCCTGGCATTTAAAGTAGCAGTATAGCTAAGCAATACTCTCCCACAGAGGTCTGACAAAGCATCTCAAAGATGAAAGTTAAGAACATACCTATGAACAGGGAATACTCCATGCATAGTCCTTAGCTGGAGTATAGGTCTCTGCAGCCCTCCCCCTGACCCCTTGGACCCAGGTATTTCGAGTCTGTTGGTCTTGTGGTATTCCTGAGCCCTCCAGGTCTTTCTGTCTACCTCTTCTTCCATAACAATTCCGGCACTCTTACCAAAGTTTGGCTATGAGTCTCAGTGTCTCTTTTGATACCCTGGTGGGTAGAGTCTTTCAGAGGTCCTCTGTGGAAGGCTCCTGTCTTGTTCCTTGTCTTCTCTTACTTCCAATGTCTATTCTGTTTGCCCTTCTGTATGAGGATTAAGCATCTTCCCTAAGGTCCACCGTGTTGGTTAGCTTCTTTAGGGCTATAGATTTTAGTGTGTTTATCCTATATTATATGGCTAATATCCAGTTATAAATGAGTGTACATCATTTGTGTCTTTCTTTTTCTGGGTTACTGCACTCAGGATAATCCTTTCTAGTTCAGTTTCCAAGTGGGTTTCCTAGTAAGGGTTACAGGGGCTGCGGTCTTTGACATGAACTCAGTGGCTGGCTTCTTGACCATCTCCTCCTAGACAGGGGTGGTGGGTGATGGGGGAGAGAGGTCCAGCCTTGCCAGGCCACAGAGGAAGACAATGCAGTCAGTCCTAATGAGACCTGATAGGCTAGGATCAGATGACTGGGGAGGTGCATAAGAAAAGAAGATGAGGGATGGTGGGATTTGGAAGAGATGAGGGAGTAAGGCCACAGCTGGGATACAAAGTGAATAAATTGTAATAAATATTATTATTGTTACCTGAGAACAAAAGAAGTAGATGGGTTGCTTGAAAATTAGAAAGAGATTGTACCTAAATTTTTAAAAAACTGGTACATTTGGGTGTAAAATTGAAGTGATTTAAATACCCTTTAACCTGTCTAATAAATAGAAACAAAATAATAGAGAAACTGAAGGTCAAAAAAAATAAGAAAAGAAAAAAAATACATTCCTAAACTATTTGTTCATTTTTCTTAAACTTAAAATACCCTAGAAGAAATACTATATTTAATAATGATTTTAGTTGAAAAATTGATTTTTTCAATATTTGCATGTAATATAATGTTTACAGGTAAAGTTTATATTTATTTTGATTTAATAGTTTATTTGTTTGAAACATTAGACAGACATATAATGTGTTTTGTTCAAATCAATCTTCATTTGGAAACCCGCAACTGTTCTCTTCACCAATAATCTTACCTTCTTAGATTCATGTATTGCCTTTTCATGAAAAACTAATAATAAAAGTTAAAAAACATAACTGACTGTGTCAACATAATTCTACCTCTCTATATATGAGTATATGGTCATCTACTGTAACACTAATAGCCTTGCAGAGACCACTTCCCTGGTGAAAAATTTACTTCTCCACTCAAAAGCCATGGATTGCCAATGGCTTTTCAGCTCATTAGCTACTCTTCAGTCTATACTGGAAATTTGGCTTCTTGATTTTGTGTGCAGGCATTATGTATGCTATCATTTCCAGTGTTTTATCATGTGTGTAATGATCCACTCTTGTCCAGTAAATAATGGTTTACTGCAATGTACATTACTCCTGGTACTTACAATCTACCCTCTTTTTTCAATAATATATTACTTATAAGCTAGAATATCACAATTGATTTTGGATGATCAATTCATTTGGAAGTTGGAGATAGGTGATTGATAGGCATGATCTGAGAATATGTTATAAATTGTGATTGTCATAGAATTGTAGTAAAGAGGATAAAGGTTTTACCCTTATACAATTCAATAGAAGAATATTCATCAAACTGCACAATCTATTTACTTTAAATTTACTAAAACTTGATAAACATAGGAAGTGACATCATCATGCTTAAAAGTCTGGTATTCAAAAGTTTATCTGAGTAAGAAAAGGTCTAAGTAATGTCTAGTTTTTCCATCATATTATTTGAAGACAAGGTGATGCAGATTTTATACATAAACAAACAAAAATAAAGGTTGAGAAATACATGTAGACACAGAGACTCTACTATTTAAATAGAGTGATTATGGTATTAATAGGTCATTTATTTTGCACAAAATAGCAATATTTGCAGTGTGCCTCTCACTTTAATAAGTACATGTTCATGTTACATGAACTTTTCAAAGTCAGTATTAATTCCATATAAAATGAATTTTGAAATTATATAGCATATATGACAGAATAGTTAAGGAGAAATGATTTATTTTCATATCTAGAAATGTCACATTACAAACACAAATTTTAAGTAAACTATATTGTCTACAAAGAGTAATAATTATAAATACTACCTAAAGTGTAGAACTCTACATGGGTTTTTTAATACACTATAAAATTTCATACATTAAGTGGTATATTATGAAATCATATTTTAAATGGAAAAAATATGATCAGGTCTTTACAGTGTGTTCTTTCAAGAGAGAATGCATGTGCTGAGTGGCAACATGAAACATTACAAATGTTCTTCAATGTCACTAGAACTCTAAGAGTACAGAGTACAAAATAAGTTAACTTAAGAAGATAAAACCCTAATGTCATCACTTTCCCACATATCTAAATTACACTGATGAGAAACTCTTAATTAGCATTTTGACCTTTAAGCAGATAATTCAGTGAAATTTTCATTAGTAGTAGATCATGAAGAAATTGCAAATTAAAATGCAATTTTCTTATTTCTTCAAATGCCTACTTACTGAATTCAAGGATATCCATATTTAATCAATCACATATTCTTTATTGACAATGAAATGTGCTCTCATTAGAACCATTCAGAAAAGATTGTAAAAGGGTGTGTGTGTGTGTATGTGGGTGTGTAAACTACTAGATTTAAGAATATATATTCAGTTTTTCTAAATTAATTAAAAATTTAGTTATTGTTTTAAAATCAATTAAAGCTCAAATATTTACTATTTGTATTATTTCAGTAAAATGTAAGGCAGTTTCTTTAAGTTAATCAAGCATTATTACTGATCTTAGATATAATGTTTTAGATAATGAAGTTTACCCATGTCTTCTGTTTTTGCAGAATACAGAGTAAAGAAATAGGGGAGGTCCTCCTTCCCTTCCTTCATTTTATTTATCTATCTATCTATCTATCTATCTATCTATCTATCTATCTATCTATCTATTTATTATAGTTTATTCACTTTGTATCATAGCTGTAGCCCTCCTCCCCTCCCAAACCCACTCTTCCTCTCTCATCTCTTCCTATGACCCTCTCCAAGTCATAGATAGGGGAGATGTTCCTCCCCTTCCTTCTGATCTTAGTCTATCAGGTCTCATCAAGAATGGCTGCATTGTCTTCCTCTGTGGCCTGGTAAGGCTGTCCCCAACCCCCAAGGGGGAGGTGATCAAAGAGCCAGCCACTGAGTTCATGTCAGAGACAACCCCTGCTCCTATTACTAGGGAACCCACTTGGAGACTGAACTGCCACTGGCTACATCCGAGCAGGGTTTCTAGGTTTCTCCATGAATGGTCCTTGGTTGGAGTATCAGTTTCAGAAAACACCCTATGTACAGATTTTTTGGTTCTGTTGCTCTCCTTGTGGAGCTCCTGTCACCTCCAGCTATTTCTGTTTCTCCCTTCTTTAATAAGGTTCCCTGTATTCTGCCCAGTGTCTCACATCTGCTCTGATACCCTGCATGGTAGAGTCTTTCAGAGGCCCTCTGTGGTAGGCTTCTGTCCTGTACCCTGTTTTCTCCCTCTTCTGACTGGGGGCGGGGCATAGGTGGAGAAGAGAAAAGGAAGGTAGTATAGAGAGGGAGCTAAAGGTGGGATACAAAGTGAATAAACTGTAATTAATAAGAATAAAAAGAAATAGTTTTTGCTTGTCAAGATTTTTTCCAACTGTTATTTTTTTAATGATAATCTTTGTGTCAAATTGTGTTTATTTATTTTACTTTTTCTAGCTCCTTATTTTTTAATTAATTAATTTTATTTTTTATATTAATTACAGTTTATTTACTTTGTATCCCAGCTGTAGCCCACTCCCTCATTCCCTCCCAATCCCACCTTTCCTCCCTCATCTCCTCCCTACCCATCTCTAAATCCACTGATAAGAATTTTAAAACAAAGACCTAAACACAATCATTTTGCAATCCTACCAGTTCTATTTTCATTCTTATTCAATATATGTGTGCAAGCTAATTTATTGGACATTGTATAAGCCTGGATTGTTTCAGATTTTTTTTAAAAGTTTATTAAGTGAAGAAAAATTGCCATTCAATTTAAAACACTTTTTTTGTTTGTGTAAAAAATAGAGTGTTTTTCTCATTTGAAAAGAGGTGGGGTTTTTTTCAAATTAAATGTTATTACAAACTTCTAGAAGTTAAAGAGAAAACAGGAAAATCTTACAGAATGCTGTAGTCAATTAATCATTGGAGAATGAAAGACATTAAACTAATGTAGACACTCTAAATGTCTCACTCAGAGCAGTTAATAGTAAATGTTCAATGAATATAAGAGTGTTTTAATTCTTTTTTTGTGTGTATTTTGTCATACTTAATATATCCCCTATTATTGGACTGGGGGATGGGCATGGGAGGAAAAGAAGGAGGAACGGTAGGGTTGGGAGGGAATCAGGAAAGGTTCTACAGCTGGAATACAAATTGAATAAATTTTAATTAATAAAAATTAATTAATTAAAAAGATATACGTCAATGTATGCGTGAGTACAAGTACCTTATTTTTTGTATATTCAGGATAGTATCATGTTTTATAAGTTTCAGCATGGAAGCAATGATATATGTGAAATACATACTCATGTTCTCACAGGTAATATCAACAAATTATTTGACTCTGCCATGTGTTCTGTTCCTATAAACAATGATAATAAACTTACTAGTTCACCAACCTGGACTTAATGGATTCATTTCTATGGTCTGTTGTTGACTCATCCACAAGACAAGGTCACATAATACCAGTAATAGCAAACAGAGGTCCTATCAACCATTGGTTTTCTGGAGGTCAGAGTCATCCTCTAAGGTTTATTATTAGTCTGTCGGCTTGCCATGGTGATATTTTATGGTGACATATGTTATAAGTAGAAATAGCACACTCTAAAACAGTATTAAAAAGTGTGGTACCTGAATAGCAATAATAGAGTTATTTATTAACTGTAAACTCTTATATAGTGTACTAAATGACAGTATTCCTTTAAATCACTGGGAGACATTAGGCTTGTTTATACCTCCATTACTGCAAACATGAGAGTGAAACACAGTACTCAAGTTTCATGATGACTCTGTATTCACTAGGTGCTATAATTTAGATAAGTGTCTTCCAAAGGTCTGTGTGTGAAAGCTTGGATCAACAGCATGTATCTCGATAAGGTGACAAATGATCCTATAACAAACTGAGGTAAAGTGCGAGGATATTAAACTTTGACCTGTTCCTATAAGGGATGTGAGCTGGCTCCTCTCTTTCTATTCACATTCAAGCATCACTTAAGGAATCAGTTTTCCCCATGGAGATCTCCTACCATAAAATACCTTGTTGTAACAGGCCCAACAGCAGTGGACAAAGTGGCTACAGACTGAAACTCAGAGATTATTATATCAAAATAAACATTTCCTTTGTTCTTCTGACTTATTCTAGGTATTCTGTTGACACTTTATAAAAGTTTGGCTAATATGTTAGTTAGGTAACTGTAAAAGTTCCATAAATAGTATGTGATCATCAATGTACATTCAATCTGTTAGTCACCTATAGGTCATTTATATATGCTCATATAATATAATCTATTCTTTAGCCATGGTGATAGTTGGCCAAACATTGAAGTCTATGTGTTTCAGAAGGAGTTTTCCTTCTGTCACCAAGCACCTGGCACAACAGCTCATGAGACTCAAAACATTATTACAAATACCTAGGCCAAATAGCTAGGCTCCTCTCTGGCTGGCTCATAACTTAATAATGCATTTATGTGAATCTACATTCTGCCACATGAGTGCCGACTATGTTCAGGTACAACCTGCCTGCTGTCCTCAAATCTTGCCAGCTGAATCTACTGAGCCTGGCTTAATCCAGAATCCTTTCTGCTTGCTTGATATCCTACCTCTTCTTTTGTGCCTAAACTATAGGCCATCAGACTTTTTATTGACAACTGTTGCATCAGTACAATACATAAGATATTCTCTCAATATCCATGTGACTTAAACCATAAACAGTATGGTGGCTTGCTTCAAAAACATTTCCAAAAGACTTAGGTATTTGTAACGCTTGGTTCCTTACAGGTGATGCCTTTTTGTGAGATTACAGACATTTAGGAGGAGGAGCCTCAGTTATCGAAATAATCAAGACCCAACTGCAGGAGGGTTTGGAGTGTCTATGGCCAATCTCACTCCTTGCTTTCTTTCTGCTTCCTTTGTTAGATTAGCACATTTGTGATCCTACAGCTATCCCATATTTTCCCTATCTTCATTTACTCTAACTTTTTTGGAATCTTTTTAAAAATTTTGTCCTTTATTATTATTATTTATTACAATTTATTCATTTAGTATCTTGGCTTGTAACCCCCTTCCCGATATCCTCCTGGTCCCACACTCCCTTCTTCTTTCCAAACTATGTCCACTGAGAGGGGAGGTCCACCTCCCCTACTATCTGACCCTAGCCTATCAGGTCTCATCAGAACTGCCTAGATCCCCTTCCTCTTTGGTAGAGTTAGGCCACTTCGAAGGGAGGAGGTGATCAAAAACCCAGCCACTGATTCCATGTTAGAGACAGCTCCTGTTCCCCTTACTAGGTTCCACACATGGAGACTGAGCTACATGGGCTACATCTGAGCAGGGGGTCTAGTTCCTTTCCATGTATGGTCCTTGGTTGATTCATCAGTCTTCTCAGGAACTGCTGAGCCCAGATTTTTTGGCTTGGTTGATCTCCTTGTGGAGCTCCTGTCCCCTCCAGGTCTTTCTATCTCTCTCTTATTTCATAAGATTTCTTGCACTCTGCCCAAAGTTTAGCTATCAGTCTCAGCATCTGCATCAATACCCTGATACGTAGAGTCTTCCATATCTCCCACCCCCATCCCATGTAATAGGCTCTTGTCCTGTTCCCTGTCTTCCCTACTTCTAATGTCTCTTCTGTTTTTCCCTCTGATTGAGGATTAAGCTTCTTCCCAAGGGTCCTCTTTATTGTTTAGCTTCTTTAGACTACAGACTTTAGTATGTTTATCCTATATTATATGTCTAATATCCACTTATAAGTGAGTATGTACCATGTATGTCTTTCTATTTCTGGGATACCTCACTTATGATGATTTTTTCTAGTTCAGTCCATTTGCCTGAGAATGTCATGGTTTCCCTGTTTTTAATTGCTGAGTAGTATTCATTTTGTAAATGAATACTACCACAATTTCTGTATCCAATCTTTAGTTGAGAGACATCTAGTTTGTTGAATCTTAATTTGAAATAAATTCATCCTACTAAAGTTTCTTTGATTTTAGAACATTTTATCACACTCACAGAAAAGTAAGTAATGTGGATAACAATGTGAAAGTTTTTTCTTATCTCCATAGTGTTCAAATAATTTCTCATGTTCAATGTTGAGTAAAACTAATGAGCTCCTGAATATAATTAGTTAACTAGCTAGGTAATTGGACAAAGTGGCCAATGGTTTTTAAAAATTAATTCATGTTGTTTATTTTAAAATGATGTGTATTCAATAATAGGCACATATTTTAAATTAGAATGATATGAAAATATACTCTCATAAATCTTGAGGCAACCATAATTGGCTCTTTCTTTGTGTTTTATTCATATTTAGGTAAATTATGCTTTTCAATATAGGATTATAACAGTAATTTTCTTTAGTTTGTATATTTGCATTTATTTTAATCTCTGCATATAAGTATTCTACATTAAAAATAGCATTGTAACTACTGTTTCTATTTGTAATTAGTTTTTGGCAATTTCCAACATCAAATACTATTTTACATTACCAATATCACTAATTGCTTATGTGATGTATTTGCATTTCCACTGTATAAAGTACTAAACATTAAAATACAGAGACAATGATTTATTTATTGCTGAAGCTCCTATTGATCATTATCTACTTATTACATGCTATGTGAGATGATTACAGGAAAGTGAGGTAAAGCAGTTCTTGCGCTGCTGTTTCTAGTAAGTCATCATTCCACCCGTATTTCAGCTGTCCTTGGCTTGACCTTCTAAGCAGTCTTCCATAGCACATATGTTCTTTATGTAGCAAAAGCAAATGAGTGTTAAAGAAACAACCACGTGTTCCCCTTTCTCCACAACCTCTCCAGCATGTGTTGTCACTTGAGTTTTTCATCTTGGCCATTCTGATGGGTGTAAGGTGATATCTCAGGGTTGTTTTGAATTGCATTTCCCTGATGGCTAATGAGGATGAGCATTTCTTTAAGTGTTTCTCTGCCATTCGATATTCCTCTGTCGAGAATTCTCTGTTTAGCTCTCTTCCCCATTTTGTAATTGGATTACTTGGTTTGCTGCTTTTCAGCTTCTTTAGTTCTTTATATACTGGATATTAGTCCTCTGTCAGATAAAGGGTTAGTGAAGATTCTTTCCCAGTCTGTAGGAAGACGTTTTGTTTTGATGACAGTGTCCTTTGCTTTACAGAAGCTTTTCAGTTTCATGAGGTCCCATTTATTGATTGTTGCTCTTAGAACCTGTGCTGTTGGTGTTCTGTTCAGGAAGTTGTCTCCTGTGCCAATAAGTTCTAGGCTGTTCCCCACTTTTTCTTCTAACAGCTTTAGTGTATCTGGTTTTATGTTGAGGTCTTTGATCCACTTGGACTTTAGTTTTGTGCAGGGTGATAAATATGGATCTATTTTCATTTTTCTGCATGTAGACATCCAGTTGGTCCAGCACCATTTGTTGAAGATGCTGTCTTTTTTCCATTAAATGGATTTGGCTTCTTTGTCAAATATCGAGTATTCATAGGTGTGTGGGTTTATTTCTGGGTCTTCTATGCGGTTCCATTGATCCTCCTTTCTGTTTCTATGCCAATACCATGCAGTTTTTATTACTGTTGCCCTGTAGTACAGCTTGAGATCGGGGATGGATATACCTCCAGATGATCTGTTGTTGTACAGGATCGTTTTGGAGATTCTGGGTTTTTTGTTTCTCCATATGAAGCTGAGAATCTTTTTTTCAAGGTCTGTAAAGAATTGAGTTGGTATTTTGATGGGAATTGCATTGAATCTGTAGATTGCTTTTGGCAGTATGGCCATTTTCACAATGTTAATCCTACCAATCCATGTGCATGGGAGATCTTTCCATCTTCTGATATCTTCTTCGATTTCTTTCTTCAGAGACTTGAAGTTTTTCTCAAACAGGTCTTTCACTTGCTTGGTTAGAGTCACACCAAGGTACTTTATGTTATTAGTGGCTATTGTGAAGGGTGTTGTTTCCCTAATTTCTTTCTCAGCCTTTTTGTCTTTGGTATACAGAAGGGCTTCTGATTTTTTTGAGTTGATTTTATATCCTGCCACTTTGCTGAAGGTGTTTATCAGTTGAAGGAGTTCTCTGGTTGAACTTTTGGGGTCGCTCATATATACTATCATATCATCTGCAAATAGTGACACTTTGATGTGGAGAAAAGGGAACCCTCCTCCACTGCTGGTGGGAATGTAAACTGGTACAACCAGACCATGGTGGTCTGGTATGATACAAAGGATTATTTCAGTGTCCAAGTGGGTTCCCTAGTAATGAGAACAGGGACTGTCCCTGAGACATGAACATAGTAGGTGGCTCTTTGATAACTTCCTCTGGTGCTAGTACCTTTACCAGGCCACAGAAGAAGACAATGTAGCCAATTTCTGATGAGAACGGGTAGGCTAGGTTCAGATTGAAGGGGAGGAGGACCTTCCCTATCAGTGGACTTGTAGAGGCTCATGAGAGGAGTTGAAGGAGGAAGGGTATGACTGGGAGAAAACGAGGAAGGGGGATACAGCAGGGCTACAAAGTGAATAAGCTCTAATTAATATAAAATTAAAAATAAATAAAAAGAAACCTTATTAAAGTTTAAATCACCCATTAATTCCAACATATTAAAAATGGAGACTTTAACACACCACTTTCACCAAGGTGTAGATGTGAGACAGATGCTAAATAGAGAAAAAATGACACAGAAGTCTTAAATCAAATGACCCTAATAGATTTCTACATCACATTTCACCCTGAAAACAAAAGAGCATACCTTTCTTTCTGCATCTCATGGAACCTTCTCCAAAACTGACCAAAGAGTTGGGTACAAAGCAAACCTCACTAGATCCTAGAAGACTGAAATAATCCTTTGTATCATACCAGACCACCATGGTCTAAAATTAGAGCTTAAAAAGAACAGAAATTGCAAAAAGCCTACACTCACATGGAAACTAAACAACAGCTGGGTCAGGGAAGAAATAAATAAATTAAAGATTTCCTAGAATTCAATGAAAATAAAGGTACAACATACCAAAAAAAAAATTATGGGACACAATGAAAGCAGTGCTAAGAGAAAAGTTCATAGCACTAAGTGACATCATAAAAATTTAAGACATCTCACACAAGCAAGTTAAAGGCACACTTGAAAGCACTAGAAAAATAAGTAAATAAAAAGAAGAAGCAGACACATTTAAGAGGAATAGACAGATGGGAATAATCAAAATCATGGTTGAAATCAATAAATTAAAAACAAAGGGAACAATTCAAAGAACCAACAAAACCAAGAGATGGTTCTTTGAGAAAATCAACAAGATAGACAAACCAACTAAACTAACTAAAAGGCAGATAAACAGTATCCAAATCATCGATATCAGAAATGAAAAGGGGGACATAACAACAGACACCATGGAATTCCAAAGAATCATTAGGTCCTACTTCAAAGGACTATAAGCAACAAAATTTGAAAATATAAATGAAATGGACAATTTTCATGATAGATTCCATTTACAAAGGCTGAATCAAGATCAGGTAAATACATTAAATAGTCCTATATCCTCTAAGTATATAAAAGGTGTCCTCAAAAGTCTTCTATCCAAAAAAAGGCTTAGGGCCAGAAAGGTTCAGTACAGAATTCTACCAGCCCTTCAAAGAAGAACTAATATCAATATACTTTAAATTACTCCATAAAATAGAATCAGAAGGAAAACTACCAACCTCATTCTACAAGGCCACAGTCACCTAGATACCTAAACCACAAAAAGACCCCAAACCCCCACACACTAAATTTGTTAGAAGATAAAGTAGGGAAGAGCCTTAAACTCATTGGTACAGGAAACAACTGCCTGAACAGAACACCAGCAGCACAAAGCTCCACAGGATTTAAGATCAACAAATAATAAATGGGACATCTTGAAACTGAAAAACTTCTATAAAGCAAAGGACATCATCAACAGAAGAAAACGATGTCCTATAGACTGGGAAGAGATCTTCACCAACCCTACTTCTGACAAAGGGATAATATCCAGAATATATAAAGGACTCAAGAAGTTAAACACCAACAAAACAAGTAATCCAATTAAAAAATGGGGTACAGAGCTAAACAGAATTCTCAACAGAGGAATATTGAATGGTAGAGAAATACTTAGAGAAACACTCTACATCCCTAGTCATCAGGAAAATGCAAACCAAAATGACCCTGAGATTTCCTCTTTTACCCATCAGAATGGCAAAGATTAAAAAAACCAACAAAAAACCCCAAACAAACAAAAAACAAAAACAAAAACTCAAGTGAAAATACATACTGGGGAGGTTGTGTAGAAAGGGGAACCCTCCTCCATTGCTGCTGGGAATGCAAACTTGTATAACCACTTTGGGAATCTATCTGGCACTTTCTCAGAAATTTAGGAATAATGCTTCCTCAAGATTCAGCTATACGACTCCTGGGCATATATCCAAAACATTCTCAAGTATACAACAAGGACATTTGTTCAACCATGTTTATAGCAGCTTAATTTGTAATAGCCAGAGTCTGGAAACAACCTAGAAGTTCCACAGCCAAGGAAAGGATACAGAAATTGTATTCCATTTACACAGTGAAATACTACAGAGTAATTAAAAAACAGAAAATCATGAAACTTGCAGGAAACTGGATGGAACTAGAAAGGATCATCTTGAGTGAGTTAACCCAGAAGCAGAAAGACACACATGGTATATACTCACTTATAAGTGGTTATTAGCTTTATAATATAGTATAAACATACTTAATTCCTAAAGAAGCTAAACAGCAAAAGCAGACCCTAATCCTCATTTATAAGAAAAAAAAAAAAAAACAGGACAGACATTGGAAGTGGGAGAAGACAATAAACAGGACAGGAGCCTACCATAGTGGGCCTCTGAAAGGCTCCACTCAACAGGGTATCAAAACAGATTCTGAGACTCATATCCACACCTTGAGCAGAGTGCAGGGAATCTTATGGAAGAAGGGGGAGATAGAAAGACCTGGAGGGGACTGCTCCACATGAAGACCAACAGAGCCAAGAAAGCTGGTCCCAGGGGAGCTTACAGAGACTAATGAATCATCCAAGTACCATGTATGGAGAGGACCTTAACCCCTGCTCAGATACTGTCCATGGGCATCTCAGTCTCCATGGGGGTTTCCTAGTAAGGGGTGCAGGGGCAGTCTCTGGAATGAACTGGTTGTCTGCTCCCTCTGGTGAGGTGGCCTTATTAGGCAATAGAGAGAGAGGATCCAGGCAGTCCTGATGAGATTTGATAGACTAGGGTCAGAGGGTAGGGGAGGAGGACCTCCCTTATCAGTGGCAAGTGGGAGGGAGGGTGTGGCTGGGAGAAGATGAAGGAGAGAGCTACAGCCAGAATATAAGCAAATAAATTTTAATAAATAATAATAAGTCAGTAGTTGTTTTTTTTGTATTTTTAAACAAACAAACAACAAACAAAACAAAACAAAAGGACCCAGAGTGGATAGGAGCCATACAAGGAGAGGAACAAAGAAAAAAAAAAGAAAGAAAAAAGAAAACAAAAACATCTGGACCCAAGCAGTACTGCAGAAACTGATACATCAACGAAAGACCATGTCGAGAGGACATAGACCCATTCTCAAAAGCAGTCCATAGACAGTTCCCTAGATAGAGGAGAAGAGACAATCTCTCACATGTACTCAGTTGCCTGCTTCTTAATCACTTCTTTCTGGTGAGGCAACCTAGCCAGATCATAGATGATTCAGGCAGCCTTGATGGGACCTGAGATACCTGGGTAGACAGTAGGAGAGGAGGACTTCCCTATTGGTGGGCTACGGAAGAAGTATGGGGGGGGAGGGGGAGGAAAGTTGGGACTAGGAGATGAGGGAGGGAGCTACAACTAGTATAAAGTGAATAAATTGTGAATAATAATAATAATAATAATAATAATAAATAATCTGAAGAAATCCTAGCTTCATACACACACACACACAATGAGATGTTCTTTCTTATTTCAAAAATACAAAATAAAAAAAAATCATAATCATGTTTTTTTAAGTGCTTACTTTTAAATAATAAAAACAAGAAAGAAATAATTGTAATCTTTGTTGACTTTTTAGTAACTCAAAATCTGAATGTTTTTACTATTCTTATTGCCAAAATATTATATTGAAAATCCAAGTGACAGAAGGTGAATACTTAAGAGAAGTGTGATTTGTCTTACAGAGAAACCATGTACTTTTATGTAAACTTTCATTTGAATTAAATTATATGCAAAAGGGGAATTTAATCAACCGACAAAGCATATTTTTAAGAGAGTGTAGCTATTGATAATAAAATTAATTAAAGCCGAGGGGAAAAGTTTACTTGTGTTTACAGGGCAAGATGGGGAAAAATCCATAAAGGGTAATTCTGGTCATGATTTGGAAGATGAAAATGCTGATAGAGAGTTGAATTATTCTAAATCCTTTCTAAATCTTCTAACAACATAAGTTATGCATAATATTTCTTTGAATTTTAAAAATAGTTAATCAATAGATTGCAAAATGCAGGAGGTATTGGCAAGATCTTACATCAAACCCCAAGCTACAGAAGCGACTTTATGTCTACTTTCTTGCAAACATTCTTCTAAATGTGAAAAAAGTCTAAAACCATCTCTCACATATTCATGTATGTAGTCTATAAATACCTTCTGGTTTTCCAACAATTTGACAATTCTGAAAGACATGAAATAAGTGACTGTTATAAAAGGAGGTGGTGGTGGAAGCAGCTATTCACTTTGTTGTAGAATAATATATGAATCTTCTGAGAGCAAGACCCCAACTATTCATGGATTCAGGGAATGAAACTCCAAACTTGACCTTCTTTTTGAAGAAATATTTATTTTAGAAAAGGAATAAAAAGAAAAAGAAAAGAAAGTGGTAAAGTTTAGATAGATAGATAGATAGATAGATAGATAGATAGATAGATAGATAGATAGATAGATAGATAGAGATATATGTAGAGAGAGTCTTGTAGGTTGCTTGTTGAAACCAAAAGGCACCTGCTTGAATATTTCTGTGGGCTTAGTCACATTGGCACTCAGAATGTTCTCACCACATGGTGGTAATGTGTGAGTGTCTGGTTGTGTGTGTGTCTGCATGTGTGTGTGTGTGTGTGTGTGTGTGTGCAGGGGTTGGGTACTCAGGGGAGGTGCAGCAAGTTAGGAAGCTGATGGTGAAATATGTTCTGGTTGTTTATTTGCTAATGAATTTTCAGGTCTTAATTATGCAAAATGTAGGTCTAGAGAGATGGTTCAGTTGTTAAAGACTAAGTTCAAAATTATGTAAGCAGTGTTATATCACAGAGGCTTCTACCGGTAGTCTGGAATTCCCAGTATGGGATGGTTACAAAGGCTTAAGGAAGACAACTGCGAGCTCCCTAAGATGGCAACTCCTTTCCAGAGGGCAATGTGAGTAAATATGGACAGCAGGCACAGGGACAATTGTATCAGCAGGACCAATAGAGGAATGATACTTATCTAATGACCTCATAAAACACAGAACCCGGAGTATGTTTAGTGGACTCCAGCTCTGGGTCACCTCCCAACTGTTATTTACATGTCATTAAAGTTGTTACTTACATTGTCCCCATGTCTTAGTCTTCTGTCTTTCCTAGAAATTCAATACTTTGTCTGTCCCATGGAATGAGCTCAACAATCTCCTACGTGACTACCAAGATGTTAGACATGCCAGAGGCATACACATATGCTGATGAAAGAATGCAGCACCCATTGGAGAAGGTGCAAGAGATTCATGTGTAACAAATGGCAGGAACCTAAGGTCAAGGCTGTTCAAGACCATTGGTTTTCAGATAGTTTCACTTCTGTTGCCACCAAATGAGCCAGGAGGCAGACACCGACATGCAGGTTTTAACTCTTGCCTTGTCTGGGTTTAACTACCTTTGGCCTCCATTACCATTGTGTTTCTTGTACTTTACTTTGTGTCATTGTAGCATGATAGCGTGTGATATGTCTATATAGTGGTCCATAATTAAGAGCTTTCTTTGAGTCTCTGAAATACTTTAGACCTTTTGAACAATGTGAAACTGTTTAAGAGCATGGAGACTTTTGATGTCAGAATAAAATAGATTGGGGTTAGGGGACTTCGGTGAGCTTTTGAGTGCAACTGGTAGAAAATACAGTTTTTTAAAATTAAATGTTTATTTATTTATGTTTTATATTAGTTATAGTTTATTAACTTTGTATCCCAGCTTTAGCCCCCTTCTTCATTCCTGCCAATCCCGCTCTCTCTCCCTCATCTCCTCCCATGCCCCTCCCCTAGTCCACTGATAAGGGAGGTCCTCCTCCCCCTTCATCTGACCCTAGCTTATCAGGTCTCTTCAGGACTCACTGCAGTGTCCTCCTCTGGGGGGAAGGGAGAGGTCAAAGAGCCTGCCATTGAGTTCATGTCAGAGACAGTCCCTGTTCCCCTTACTAGAATACCCACTTGGATACTGAGCTGCCATGGGCTACATCTGAGCAAGGGTTCTAGGTTATATCCATGCATAGTCTTTGGTTAGAAAAACAGGCTCAGAAAAGACACCTGTGCCCAGAAATGTTTGGTCCTTGTAGAGCTCCTGTCCTCTCCAGGTTATACTAACTCTCCTTCTTTCATATGATTCCCTGCACTCTGCCCAAGGTTTGGTTGTGAGTCTCAGCATCTGCTTTGATACACTGCTAGGTAGAGTAGGAGAAAACAAGTAACAGTACAGGAGCCTACCACAGAGGGCCTCTGAAAGAATACCTAGCAGTATAGCAAATGAAAATATTGTTTGCTAATGATGAGATCTATATAAGTTCTTGTTTCAAAAGTTCCGTACTCAGCTGGAGTTAATATTTGTTAGTGGCAAGCTTTCAGAGCATGGGGCTTGTCAGGCAGAAGGGTAGCTAGCATTGTACCTGTGAAACTTCTACTGGATCCCTGATTCTTGGTGTGTCTCCATGTGATCTGTGTTTACTGCTAAGTCTTCTAGTGAGGACTATCCATTACACAGTCAGTTCTCATGGAGCTCCATTATGCCTTCACTGATTGACAAGCAGAAATGTTCCTGAACCTGTATTTCAAAATACATTTACCTCACTTAAATTATTTTTTAAGTCTTTTGTCATAATAGTAAGAAAAGTGTCTAATACAGTTGAGATCAGGGCCCAGAACTTTGGGCCCCCAAAGCAGGTGCATACCTTGGAACCTCAAATATCATAAGCAAATAGCTGGAACATCCATATGCACTTACGTTTGTATGTAGATAAGTAAGATATGAAAATGATTGGAAACCAGTTCTAAGATAAGTCATTTCTTGGAGAGTTACATATAGATTGGTAATGATACCATTAACACTGAATTAGTAAATACTGAGTCATTGTTCCCAAGGTAAACACACTATCAAAATCATATAATCAACAATTTACTTTTTTTCATTAGTTTCGTTTTTCACAGAAATTGAATATAATTTTATTTTCATATGAAACATGCATAAAAGTCAGCATAGTCAAAATAATAAAAAAACAATAAAATATGTTGGAGACAGCACCATCCCAGATTCCAAGCTGTACTGCAGAGCTATAATTAATAGGATAAGTAATAAAAACAGCTTAGTACTGCTTCATTGATAATGAGTTTGTGCTTTTCCAAAAATAAAATATTTTTCAGTTGTTCTGTCTTCTGGCTGTTACATTTTTCTGCCCCTTCTAACGTAGTTTTCCACAAGCCTTAGAGGGGATGGTATACATATCTTATTTGGGATCAAACACTCATATATTGCTTGTTATCTAAATCTTGACACAGCCATATTGTATTGTAGTAGAAAAAAAAGGAGGTCTGAATAAGGCTGGGATGTTTTCCTCTGAGTATAAACATACATATATAAATATAAAATTATTTAGAAAGCAACTTGACATTATGTCAGCTTAGCTAAATAGCAGTACTCACTTCCACACTATGAACTATGATCTACTCTGCCATGGGTTTTTGAATGCTCTGTTGTAAAACAGTTCTAAAATAGAAAGCATTACTTCCATCAGAATAGAGCCAGTATTGCCCAAGTACTGACACAAGGCTAGCAAATTGGTATTGTGAATACTATATGTTCATCTATCTATCTATCTATCTATCTATCTATCTATCTATCTATCTATCTTTCTAATTAATTTATTATTTATTATAATTTATTCAGTTTGTATCCTGACTGTAGCTCACGCCCTTGTCTTCTCTCAGTACTTCCCACCCTCCCTCTTCTCCCCCATGTCCCTCCACTAGTCCACTGATATGGGAGGTCCTCCCCTTCTATGTGACCCTAGCCCATCAACTTTCATGAGGACTGGCTGCATTGCCTTCCTCTGTGGCCTGGCAAGGTTTCACCCCACAGGACGAGGTGATCAAAGAGCAGGACACTGAATTCATGTCAGAGACAATCCCTGCTCCCCTTAATAGGAACCCACTTGGAGACTGAGCTGCTTATAGGCTACATTTGAGCCAGGGGGTTGTGGACATTAGATATATAATAGAGGATAAACATACTAATATCTACAGTCCTAAAGAAGCTAAACAACAAGAAGTACCGTAGGGAAGATGCTTAATCCTCATTCAGAAAGGCGATCAAGGTAGACATCAGAAACAGGAGAAGACAAGGGAACAGGACAGGAGTCTACCACAGGGGGCCTCTGAAAGATGCTACCCACCAGGGTATCGAAGGAGATACTGAGACTCATAGCCAAACTTGGGCAGAGTTCAGAGAATCTTATGGAAGAAGGGTGAGACAGAATGACCTGGAGGGGACAGGAGCGCCACAAAGAGAGCAACAGAAACAAAAAATCTGAGCCCAGGGGACCCTGCAGAGTCCAATACTCCAACCAAGGACCATGCATGGAGAGGATCTAGACCCGTGGTCATTATTTGCTTTATGAAACTAATGATGATTAATTAATAGATTAATTAAAATACGTTTTGAAAATAATTTGATTCAAATGGAATTCATCTGAAGTGCATGTTTCCTCTGTAAGAATTCTCCTTTCACCTAGAACAATTACACAGCTTGCTGCTGCATATGTGGCAGGGAGAAGTGGGGAGCATTTTAAATAATTCCATCAGGAAAAAAGTGAATGTGCCAGGAAATATGCCCATACATGTTTATCTCCATCTTTTTAATTAAGAATAGATTCTTTTCTCATTGAATATATCCTGATTATAGTTCCCCCTTCCCCTACTTTTCCCAGTTTCTCCCCACATTCCCTCCAATCTATATTTACCTCCTTTCTGTCTCTCGTTGTAAAATAACAAGATTCTAAGAGATATAACAACAAAGCATGTCAAAAATATTACCAGACGGGTCCTAAATAAGTAATAAACTTTAAACTGTAACCTATGAGCAGAGGACTTGATGAAGACCCACATCAGGGCTGTGTTTGTTGCTTCAGTCTTTGTAAGTTCAATGAGCTTTACCATTTCATTTAGAGAGCTTTGTTCTCCTCCTGTTCACCAACCTTTTTGGCTCTTGCAATCTTTTCTCCCGGCATTCTCTCAGCTTTCAGAGAAGGGATTTGAACGGGGACATTCCATGTGGGTCTGAGTGTTCCAAGCTCTAGAGTTCTGCATATTGTCTGGCTGTTGATCTCTGCATTTGTTTCCATCTGTTGCAGAAGGAAGCTTTTCTGATAAGGTCTGAATACCTATGAGTATAATAGAATATCATTATTGTTACTTTTTTTGTTTGTTTGTTTGCTTGCTTGTTTGTACGGTTGCTTGTTTTATAAAGCAATAGTACCTAGTTGTATCCTAGGTCTCTGGGGCTTTTTGGTCTGTGGCTTTTGGTCACAAAAATACAGTGCTCATGTAGGTTCCATTCCACCAAGGGTCAAACAGACATTGATTGAATATATCCCACCATTGCCCTAACATATTTCACAGTAAGACATATTGTAGATCAGACAATTTTAGGTTGGGTTGGTGTTTGCATTTCTCTTTTGGTAATCTGAAGAGTATCTTCTTGTACCAAAGACACTAGAAGATGGGGATGAAGGTTCTATGTAGGCGTCATATTGACCTGTACATGCTCAGTTGTGTTGTGTGTCTGTTGTCTTCAGCAATGGGGCTTTGCTATGTGTTGTGGGTGGTTAATATTTACTATTGAAATATCTTTTAGTTAAGCAGCAGTTAATTCTAATCCAGCTGTATATCCATATCACCACACAGAGACTAAGCATAGAGCACAATTTTGGGCAATAGTTTATTCCATCCTAAAACTCCATTCAGATTTTACCCATTATACTTGCTTTTATTCATATCTTAGGTCCGGTTCATATCTCTATGTGGTTCCAAGTTCTCTCCTGCCAGTTTCTGCTCTTCTTTCTTGCTTCCTCTCCCTCCCCTCCTAGACCAGGATATCCCACCCTATCCTCTCCATTACTCAGCATTGGGGCTGGTTGTTTAATTGACAATATAGAGAAGAAATGGTGGCATGTTTACACAGACCGGAGATAAGTGATGCTTAGAATAAGCATCACAATACAGTGTCCAGATTGAGACCAGATAGTGAGGTAGAGAAATCAGTATTTGAATGAACAAGGATAAATTGTATACATTCCAAAACAACATGCTATCGACAGCTGTCCATTTGCAGAGAGCAATATATTATCTTGGCAACTGCCTGAGTTATTTGGGGCTTTCCATGAGAAACTTTGGCCAGCAGCTTAATTAGATGTTACCTATTTCCTGTACTAGAAGCAAGTTATGTCCAGTTTGAGACTCTGTCTCCCTCATTATTTGGAGACTTCATTAGGATCATCTTTTTTTGTTTTAAGAAGTTTCTTCTGCATTACCTCTAAAATGTCCCTCAATTCTAGCTACCTATTCCTTCCTTCAAACCCATCCTCTTCCCTTTCTGCAACTGATCATCATATTCTAGTCATATTCTCATTTCCCACCCCAAATCCACCCATGAATTTGACTCTATTTTCCTCTCCTAGGCGATCCATGTGTCTTTCTTAGTCCCTTTCTCTAAAAATGAGCAATCTAGGACCGTGGATTGTAGCTTGGTTATCATTTATTTAATGGCTAATATGCACTTGCTAATAATACTGTATCTTTTCAGGTATGATTTATCTCCCTTGGATGACTTTTTAATAGTTGCCATCCATTTTTCAAAAATGTTTATAATTTGAGAATTAAAACAAGGGAATAAAGTATTAACATTAGTGATGACCTCTAGCAATCTATCACATGGCATTTTTTTTGTCTGTATATCTTTGAATGACCATGAAATATATCTTGTATTATTATGCAGTTACAAATAGACTTTGGTGGATAAATATTGATAAATATGGATTCATTAAAATGGAAAATTTACCATTTATAATAAAACATGTTTCATGGATATAACAAACAGTACATTATAACAAGCTTTCACTTTGTCCTTCATTTATTTATTTATTTATCTATTTATTTATTTATTTATTTATTTATTTTTGGTAAGATTTTTTATCTGGGCTATTAAGTTCTTCAGAGAACTGTGACAGTATGAAACTCTGTTTTCCAGTATTTCAAAACATTAGGAATATTCTCCGGTCATATAAAAACAGTGGACTAAGATTTTCAAATGTACTCTTTTTTTTTTTAATTTTTTTTATCAGTTACATTTTATTAAATCTGTATCCCAGCCTTGTCCCGAACCCTCATTCCCTCCCAGACCCTCCCTCCCTCCCTCATCACCACTGTGCCCCTTTCCAAGTCCACTGATAGGGGGGGACCTCCCCCCATTCATCTGATCCTGTTTTATCAGGTATCTTCATTGAGTTCCTGTTAGAAATAGTCCTTGTTCCCCTCACTTTGGGAAACCAATTGGTTACTGAGCTACCACAGGCTACATCTGAGCAGAGGTTCTAGGTTATATCCATACATGGTCCTTGGTTGAATGTTATTCATTTATTTTTAAAATATCATTCAGTGACTTTGAATGATTATCCTACTTTAAGTATGAATTGTTTATACTAATATTTTTCATGTTCACATATGTTTCACATTTTTGATATAAAATTTATTAAACATCATATTTAAGTAATTCAAAAGAATTAGAATAAGGACTCTGTATTCTGCTTGAGCTCACTAATGTCAGTTGGTATTATACTCTGTGCAGATTTTGAAGTAGTGACATTAAAACTCAGTTAAAAAGCATTGACTTTATAAAATTTGTTAACTAATTGCAGACACAAAGCACTGGGGATAATGAACATAGCTTATTATCAAAGATGTGTCTAATCCAGTGCCTCATCAGTGACAGAACTTAAACAGATGTTGGTTTCAGTCAGTGCAGATTCAGTTCTGATTTCTTTGATATCTTAAGAATAGTTATCATATTTAAATAAAATTATTTTTATTTATATATTATATATATTAAAATATAATTTAAATAAAATTATTCTTTAGTTTGCATATTTGGTGTGTTAAATAGTGCTATTAGTTTAAAGTTGTTGAAAAAGGTTGCTTTCATGGAGACTTTAATGTTCACATTGTGTGCTAATACTGAAATGCTGAAAGGTTATTTCTGAACTTATATTTATATGCTTGGTACATAGTATTCCAAAAAGGGTGATAGAGATGAAATGAAACAGTTTAGATTTCATAGTCTGAGTGGATACAGAAAAGACTTTGCTTGTATTTATAATTTAATATTTAAGCAGAGTAAACATATCTTCAGTGAGAAATAACACCTTGCAGATTGTTCACACAGAAGCAAGTTTGCGATTAGTTTTCATATTTATAGAACACATTGCTATGATTTATAACCAGCCAATTGAATTGTTTATTTTTTTCTGTTTTACAAATGGAGGCTTTCCTAGAGATGTGTAAATCTGAAGATAGGAACATTGCTCTAACTTTCTGAGTCAAGTTCTATCATCTAAATCTAATGAATATTTCTCCACCTTTCCAGTTTTCAGACTAAGGGAAAATGACGTCACATTTATTATTGATAATGACAAGCCAATGTTAAAATGAAAATGGTCTGAGAGTGATGGATACTTGAGCTTAGGAGAGTGGATGAAGAGTATGAGTGTGAAACAGCTTCCCATTAGGCAACACTTTTTTTTTATTGTTTTATTGCATCAGAAAGATTACTTTGGGTGCTTGGAACCAAATGAAATTAAACAGTAATTTCAAGAATGAATTTCAAACTTAACATACTCATAATCCCAAAGGATACTTTATGAGCATACATAACATTCATAAAATTGTTCCAGAATTTCTATTATTGTAAAATTTAAAATGAGGTGTTTTGATGCCTTCAGTTTGTACTTCCACATAACTGCTAAAATGAAATAGCACAATGAAATATATTTATTATTTACCTATCCAGTTATAAATTATGCTGATATGAAATTTAAACCTTTCAATTTTGATGTGAAGGAGGGAGATACTGTATCCTATAATATAGCATTTAGCTTTCTGGAAATTACAAAGCATATAAACAAAAATAATATGTTTTGTAATAAATATATGTAATATACATGTTTCATTTACATAACGTATGTGGAAACAAAAACAATTTTCAGGGAAGTCTAATATTAATTGTTAAAGATAAAATCAATGTCAATGCTCCTGTGTGACAAATATATACATAATGCTTGAGTAAGTCATTCTGTTAAAAGTTGAGCAATCAAAAAATTTCTTCAAATGCTTTTAAGTAGATTTTGTTGTATACCTTTGAAGAAGTTTCTTCTTCCTGTCTATCAATGTAACCTGCTCCACTGTGTGAAACTTCCAAAATTCACTTTGAAAACACAGTGGTGACAACAATGACTTAAATGTGGAGTGGAATACATGTCAGCACTGACGTGTTTATAGTACACCTGCCTTACAACTAGGACATACACTTCCGTCATGAAAACAAAGACAGGTGAGTTCCAAGAACTTGTCTGTCTTAACCATTGAGCCATTAAATTTTTAATGACTTGAAGGTTTTAAATTATAAACAAGTCTTTCAAATAAAAGGAGGGCTGACTTGTGAAAAGGAAGACACACAGAGAAGAAATAGAGAAAATAAGGTAGATTTATTTTGGTTGTTTGTACTGACATTTGCTAAATGGTGAGACAGTTTTTATAAGGAACTCAGGCTGTGCAGAAACTTTAATGGAGAGAAGGCCAAGGACATAATCTTTCAATGAGTAGACATTCCAATTCAAGTTGGATGCTCTTCTCACAAATTAGATTTTTTTAAGAAGATAGATTTTGAATTTCTCATCCAAAAGCATATGAAGTCGTATAAGACAATTATGCATCTGCTGTTTCAGAATTAATTGAACTTTCTATTTCTGTTTGTTTTTTGGTGCCAGATGAGAAAAGAAAGACAAAAGCAAGCTAAGAAGTACTAATAACTAATAATAATAAATAATGATAAAACTTTAAAGGCAGCATTTAACAGAGAAAATAAGTTCCAAAATGTTATTATGAAATCTAGTCTTCAGAAATTACACATCACTTCTACTTTGTTAGAAAGAAGAAAACATTAATATTGATTATTTTTATTCATTTATACTATTGTATATATTTATATATTTAATTCCAAAAAAATAAAATGAGCCATTTTGATGTCTTCAAAATATGCTTCAATATAATAGTTATAATCAAATAGCTTAATGAAAAACATTAAGTCATATAATTATCCATCTATAATTGACACTCATATGAAATTTAAACCTTTCAATCTACAAACACACACACACATACACACACACGCAAAACAAACAATAGCAGGAATAAAAATAACACATTCAAAATATTGGCAAAGTGAATCAATATTTTTCAAAATACAACATGCAAATGACCAGTATATAAAAAAGAAAAACTTCAAAAAAAAAAGAAAAACTTCATATCAAATCACCAGCACAAATGAACTTTTATTTTTTAATTAATTAATTAATTTTATTTTAATCACAGGTCATTCACTTGTATCCCAGCCATAACCCCCTCCCTCTTTCCCTCCCAATCCCACCCTCCCTCCCTCTTTTCCTCCCTGCCCTCTTCCAAGTCCACTGATAGGGGAGGTCCTCCTCTCCTTCCATCTGACCCTAGCCTATCAGGTATCTTCAGGACTGGCTGCAAAGTCCTTATCTGTGGACTAGAAAGGCTGCTCCTCCCTTGGGAAGGGGGGAGGTCAATGAGCCAATCACTAAGTTCATGTCAGAAATCCTTGTCCCCCATACTAGGGAACCCACTTGGATACTGAGTTATCATGGGCTACATCAGAGCAGGGGTTTTAGGTTATATCCATGGATGGTCCTTGGTTGGGGAAATAGTCTCATAGAAGACCCCTGTGCCCTGATATATTTGGTCCTTGTGGCGCCCCTGTCCCCTCTAGGTCATACTAACTCCCCCCTTCTTTCATATATTTCCCTGAACTCTGGCAAAGGTTTGGTTATGAGTCTCAGCATCTACTTTGATACACTGCTAGGTAGAGTCTTTCAGAGGCCCTCTGCAGTAGGCTCCTGTCCTGATACTTGTTTTTTCCTATGTCCAATGTCGATCACCTTTGTACATGTAAACTTTTATTTCCCTGTGAGAACACAGAAGAAATTAACAATAATTTTCATTTTTTGAAATTTTTTAAAATAAAAATACTAATTATCTTCATTAGCAACTCAAGTAACATATTATTAATCTTTCTTTGCTGAAACAACTTGTGTTAGATTATTCAAAATAGTTTTGCCAGTTCTTAAGAGGCAGTCTTTTTACTAAATATGAGGGGAGAAACAAAGGTGATGAAATTACTTGAAAAATTTATAATAAATAATAATTCATTTGTCATTACTAAATAATTTCATTTTATGATTGTGATTTGAAATATGCTCTCTCTCTCTCTCTATTATTTTTTTAATTTGGTAGTATAAATCACTAACACAATAAAGATAGTCCTTTTTTAACCCACTTAAAAATATTTCACATAAAAGCATATGAAGCAAAAGAAAAAATCATTTTCATGATAATACACAAACGAATTTTACTACAAGTGTACAGTGTATTTTAATTGATGAGAGCTTGCCCAGAGAGTGGCTTTCTAGTTTGCATAATGCAAAGTTTGTGAATCTTCTGGCTGCTTTTATTAACAATGTATTTGTGAGCAATGAAATAAATGGAACTATTAAGACACCATAAGTCATTTAATTTCTTTGTGTAAAACAATTGCTCAGACTGTGCTGATCAAAGAAAGAAAGAAAAAAAAATCCCTTTAATGGAGTGCAAAATATAAACATATCTTGCTTTTCTTTTCTTTCTGTTTTTTTTTTTTGTTGTTGTTGTTGTTGTTCCTGTTATTTGTGTAAGGAACAAAAGAAGTTACCCTTCCAGTGACCTACATTTATAGCCTTACTTTATTTTCCTGTTTCAACACATATTTACAAATTTGGGCATTCAAAATGATTTGTAATATATTACCTTCATCTAAATATTTCTAATAGAATAATTACTTAACACAAGACATATTGATGACTAGAAAATGTTGTTTATATTATAAAATCTTGAGCTAA
Source organism: Rhombomys opimus (assembly GCA_010120015.1). NCBI lineage: Eukaryota > Metazoa > Chordata > Mammalia > Rodentia > Muridae > Rhombomys > Rhombomys opimus. Next base: position 198,175 of record REGO01000389.1, on the reverse strand, counting down.
ACATTATGAAATATATAATGAATTTAAAATACTGTGAAAATCAATTGCTTGTTATTTGCTGAATTTCTTTGAAAGTATATTAATCTTAAATAGCTTTTGAAATATTAGGGATAGATTCAGGATTTTAAATATAAAATGAATATGCATATCAAGCACGGATTCCAAATAAAACATTCCTACAATTTTATTTTATTTTTATTAATTACACTTTATTCACTTTGTATCCCCCCATAAGGCCCTCCCTCCTCCCTCCCACTCCCACCCTCCCTCCCCGTTCTTCATGAATGCCTCTCCCCAAGTCCACTGATAGGGGAGGTCCTCCTCTCCTTCCTTCTGATCTTAGTCTATCAGATCACATCAGGAGTGGCTGTATTGTCATCTTCTGTGGCCTGGTAAGGCTGCTCCCCCCTCAGGGAAGGTGATCAAAGAGCAGGCCAATCAGATTATGTCAGAGGCAGTCCCTGCTCCCATTACTATGGAACCCACTTGGACAGTGAACTGCCATGGACTACATGAGCTAGCATTATTCCTAATTGTCTGAGAAAGCACCAGATTGATTTCCAAAATGATTGTACAAGTTTACATTCCCACCAGCAATGGAGGAGGGTTCTCCTTTCTCCACATGTATTGTCACTTGAGGTTTTTTTTTTCTTTTTTTTATTTTTTATTTTTATTTTTTAAAGATTTATTTATTTATTATGTATATAATGTGTGTTTGCATGTACACCTGCATGCTAGAAAAGGGTACCAGATCTCATTTTAGATGGTTGTGAGCCACCACATGGTTGCTGGGAATTGAACTCAGGACCTCTGGAACAACAGGCAGTGCTCTTAACCTCTGAGCCATCTCTCCAACTCCCTATTTTTTATTTTTATCAGTTACATTTTATTAATTCTGTATCCCAGCCGTGCCCCGAACC
>REGO01000389.1:152966-196420 GCA_010120015.1 Rhombomys opimus | reverse complement strand
TCCCATAACCCTTCCCAAGTCCACTGATAGAGGAGGTCCTCCTTGCCTTCCCTCTTGTTAGGCTCTTGTTATATATATATGATTCATAAATATTTTCTCTTAATTCTCATATTATAAATACAGTCTGTTGGTTGTTTCCTCTGCTATGTAGAAACCACTTAGTCTTCTGTGACTTTGCAGGTTATTTTTATTCTTTCTGTACATGCTTTTAAAGTATATTTAAAAATCTTTGCCCAGATTAATGTAAAGACAGCTCTTCTTTGTAAAAGAGAGGAAGCTTTGGGTGTTGTCTTTAAGTCTCCATTTTATGTCATATCAGTTTGATGTAGTATATGATAAGAATTCAGTCACAATATTTGCATATGGAATATCCAGCATTCCCAACACTACTTTTATAAAACACAATCCTATTTCCCTGGTGTACTTATAAACTATTTTCAGAGGTTATTCCACTGATTCTTTTGCTTCAATAATGTGTTTGATTTCTGTTTGTGATTAAAACTTCTCAACAAAGGCAACTGTGGAAGCAACAGGTTTATCTCAGTTTACACTCTGAGGTGCTAGTCCATCACTAAGATTAGTTAAACCAGAAATTTAAGAAGGAAGTAAAGGCAAGACCATGGAGAAATATTGCTTCTTGGCTCATTCATCTATTGATGCTTAAGGCCTGTTCTTATACTGTCCAGAACCTCCTGCCAGGGTGAAATCCTATGTGGTGAGATAGGCTCTCCCACATCTATTGTCACTTGAGACAATTCCTGATAGGCATGGGCACAGGGGGGAATTCTAAAATGAAGGTTTCTCAGGCCACTGTAGACTGCGCCTAATTGATTAAAAACTAACCTGCATAGTCAATGTATGTGTATGCCTCTAAGCTGTTATGATACTCTTTTTACTACTATAGCCTTATGACAAAGGAGGAATTTTGTTAAATTTTTATGTCTTTAAGCTTAGGACTTTTAGTCAATATTGTTAAATATATCAAGTACCTTTTGTGATTCTATACATATTTAGGGTCCACTTGGATGTCTTTTTGTCCTCTAATTTGTTCATTTTAAATCACTCATTTATATTTTTTGCTGCTTTTTCCTTCTATATAATGTAGTATTTTTGAAAGCCATCTATTAAGGGTTTCCAACCATTGTGTTCTTAAGCTTTAAAGTGGCTAGATTTGTTTCATTATTTACCAAAGCATCCAAGTGCAGTTCAAGCTGATCTTAAGCCATTATTTTCCTGCCTTAGTCTCTCAAGTTCTGTGATCACATGTGTTTAGCATTATATCAGGAACTTTATTTCTTTATTATACTTTGTGTCTTGTTTATGTGTTTTATTATTTCTTTATTATACTTTGTGTCTTGTTTATGTGTTTTATTTAAATTGATATTTTCTTCAGATATGTTTGTTCCCCTGACTATCTCTAAACTTTGTCATGATTTTATTGTTTGTGATCAGTAGATCTTGCTTTTTTCTGGAGCCTTAATTCTTTACTGGATAACATTGTTTTTTGCATGAAACTTCATGGTATGCTTAGTCTGATGTTGTATCTTCATTTGGATGAGCAAACACTCTGAAGGGTGGACCACGGACAGTGAGTCCTAATCCTTGGAGGAGGTTGTAATACACTCTTTAGTGGCACGGTGGAACTGTCCTATCAGAGGAGCTCCTATCCCACTGTTTGGCCGATGAGATAATCATATTTTGCTTAATATTAAATGCAAAAAAAAATGTTTGTTATTTTTCAATGTAGTATTTAATTTTATAACAATACCATTAGTGGATTTATAAAAAGTTGTATCATGTATATACCATATACAGTCTTCATTTAAAATGAAATGTAAGGAATTAGAATGTGTTTCTTGAAATATCAGCAGGTATATGATATGTATTCTTATTATCACTGGGTCCATGATATCATAAGGAAAGTTTATATGTATAATAAATTTAAAAAAAATTCACCAAGAAGGACAAATTAGGGCCAGTCTTTCTTTTTCCCCAATACTTTATTTTTCTTAAAATATTTTTTTTCATTTTTTATTTCCGTTTATTTACTTTACATTCCAAGGCTGTCCCCTCCCTTCTCTCTTCCCAGTCTCCCCTTCACCTTCATCCCCTTTCTCCTCTCCCTTCCCCCCACCCAGAAAAGGGAGTCCCCTGCCCTTTGTCAACCCTCTCCAGCACATCAAGTCACAATAGGACTGAGCATATCCTCAACTCCTGAAGCAAAGCAAGGCAGTGCTGCCAGGGGAACTCAATGCTCTGCTATGTTTGCAGACAGATGCCTAACTTGATTGTCCTCTGCGAGGCTCCAGCCAGCAGTGGATTGAGACAGAAGCTGGACTTGCAGCCAAGTGTGGTGTGGAGCTCCGGGGTCCTGTGGAAATGTTGGGGGAAAGATGGAAGGAGCTGGAGGGGACAGGGAGCGTCACAGGAAGACCACCAGAGGCAACTAACTCAGCCCCGTAGGAGCTTACAGAAACCGAGACATCAACTAAGGAACATGCATGGTCTAGCCTTAGCCTCCCCCCACTCCCCAGCACATATGTGACTAATGCTTGATATTCTTATAGGGCACCTGGCAAGTGGAAGGGAAGGCTCTTTCTAACATGGACTCTATTGCCTGCTTTAGGACCAGTCTATATGTTCTTCCTATGACCTGCTAGCAATGGTCTGATGAAACTCACACTAGTAGACCCAGAACTACGTGGTGCTGAATTTGATTTGGATCAAATCAATGTATACCTAGGAGTAATGTGCTTAAGTGCTATACATGCAGCTATATAGAAACATATTTCTGGGTTAGTTCTGCTCCTAATGTATACACACTAAGCTAAAAAGTCATCTCCACATCTCAGTTTGATAGAGTCTCTTACAATTGTTCATTCATAAATTCTCCAAAATGTTTGACATAGTTTGTTAAAAAGAATAAAAATTCCAGATGGGTTCCTACGGCAGGGTAGCATGTTCTGTATAGCATAAAGGAAATTTGTACACAAAATATTGCATAGAGAATTGTGCACTTACTCTTTCTGAAAAATCTGTCTATCTATCTATACTAAGTCTCTAAACTCAGTCTAGCCTGGAATTCTCCTGAGTGCTAGCCTTAGAGCCAAACACTGCCACAAACACTATTCACAAACATTGATGAAATTAATTGCATAGGCAAAATATATGTTTAATATAATCCCAATTTTTACAGGAAGAGTTAAATTAAATCATAAGGTTTTTGGTAAATATCACATATAAATCAAGAGTTTTTTTTAAAAGCAGAAACTGATGGCACACTAAAATATGCTCAGATAAGTTAGGTGAGAAGAGATAAAACATCTAATGAGTTGAGAGGTGTAAAATCCATTGCACTTTGTGTCAGACAGCAGGTATACTTGATAGTCAGCAGTTTTTTAGCCAACACTGAAAGATGAAAGAAAGAAGCAATGGGAGTGTGAAAAGCATTCCCGGGGGCTAAGGCTTCCTGTTAACTGGATATTCGCTTTGTGCTCCCACAGTTCTCCTGTCTGATGCGCTCCACTACAGAGCCTCTTCACACATCAGCTGCCCAGAGCATGGTCTCACACAGCCAGTTCTTAGCACCGCAGCGTTTGAGTCTTCCACTTCGATTTTTTTCCCTTTAACTTTCTTGGGTACATCATTGCCAACTTCCCATGAGTCCCTACAAACTGTTCCATACATGCGTCTTTTCCCATTAACCTCTGTTACATACAGATATGTATATGTTCCTAAATTAAAAAACACACTCTGCTCGGGCTGTATACTGTTATTTAAATGAACATATTCATGACTGACCATTTGCTATAGGATAATCAGTTGCTGTTCTCTTTCCTGGGAAGAATTTTTCCTACTCACATCATTATTTAGTCACATGGGCCCTTTGTGGAGGGCTAAGGGCTCTCAGGCTTTCCCTAGTCCTCCTTAGGATGTCTGTTGTTGATGATATTGTCTTTAATAAATACATACATTTAATAAATACATACATACATTTCTGGAATTTGTGTAAAACATAATTACACTATGATGACTTAAATTTGGTTTTTGTGTACAATCCAATGTCATTTGTAAATAACCCACACAATATTTTTTCAATTATTTCTCACCTTATCTCAAAATGATTACATGTAAGATGAAGTTATAATTTTTATTTCTGAGTATGTAATTTATTACAAATGAAAAAGAAGAAATATTAATTTATCATTTAGAAAGTGTTAAAGTTTGCCAGTGAATTTCTGGGATAATTCTTACTCTCTTCCTGTCGTGTTTACAAATGCCATGGCCCTAGACATCTCAGTTACTTGCCTAAGTTTACGTAAGAAGCAAATAGTAGGCTATTTCTCCTTTCCTCAGAAGATCTTACTGTTAATATATCGTAACAACTGGCGTAGAACAGCAGAAAAGAGGAAATGACTTTTTCTATACCATGGGAGTATTTTGTGTCACTATCTATGAAATAGTTCCAGGCATTTATTTCCAACCAAGAGTCATAAAGAATAAAGATAAGCCTCTAACACAGCATCAAGTAACAGCTGGACATGAAGGGTCTTGTGTGCAATTTCCTTCTCCATACATCAAGAGTTATCTGACTTGAACTAGGTCATGTTGACCTAGCCAAGGTTTCCATCACTCACCCATAGTGTAAGGATCTATAAAGTCTCTTTCTTCATGGCACAGAAAAACACTCATAGCATGGTATAATCATTGAAAACATTTTTTAAAGTTCCTTTTAAATACCATGCTGCATATAATTATTAACCACATATATCACTTTGTGAAGATAGGGTTTCTGCTGTCATAGTTCCAGAGAATTGTAGCCCAAAATAATCAACTTGAGGTTAAAAATATAAAGTTGAATAAAGTAATCATATTTGAAAATGATTATGAAAGAAATGTTTGCCTAAATGTCTGATTTTTTTCTTAACTCTTGTAAATATAAATATATTTACATATATATTGATGATTGTGTGGAAAGCACTGGTTGTGTTTATCAAATAAGGTCTAAAGGGCTAAGGAATTTCAAAGTAACTTGATACGATAGGCCTCTGCAAGCACCCAACATCTAGATCCTCAAAAAGAACCAAGGAATCTAGTCTAAAGGCCAAAAAGAGTCCAAGGCTACACAGGAGTGGTTCTGATTCTAATAGATACATGATGCGCTGTTGAAGAAATCAGAGGAGAATGACACACCGTGGACCTACTGCTCTTCTTGACACCTTTAAGCCTGAGATGTGATTCTAAGAGGAAGAGCTGAGGATTAGAACATAGGGTGATTCTCTTGCCACAAACGCCAGCACAGGTGCATACACTCTTGCCAGGAGATGATCTGCTTCTCCTAACTTTCCTCTTACCCACAACTGAAATGCTGGCTCAAAAATTGATGAATAGAGCATAGTGTAAACTGAGATATTATTTATTACCTAATGGAATGAGAGACTTAATCAAATCCCAGTTACACATTAATAAAGAGCATTTATGCATGTTGTGACTTGATATTTATATACTCTATGTCTGGAGGATAAGAGGATGTTATCGTTCATATTTGATGGATGGTGTAAAAACATAGCTAAATCTGATTTATTCTCTTACCAAGACCACATGGATAAAATAAGCCTTGAATTCAGAAATAAAATATGCATAAACCACTCCTGTGACTACAATTTCCAAGATATGACTACACAGAAAATGAGCTGTATAATAAAACTAGAAGAGAATGTTTTAGGTCTTTCAACACAAATTTTATATAAATGAAAATGGATTGGGTCTTCAAATGTATAGCATATATACATATGTATACATGTATACATATGTATATATTTATGTACTCAGGTAATATATGTATACATGTAGTATATGTATATAATATCTATAGGCAATTCTTAACATCACATTTCTCTTTCCATAAATGAGAACTTTGGGGGTGGGGCTTGGGATAAAATTACGTTACCACAATGCTACAGTGAGAAATATAAGTTTCTTGGCTTCAGTACAAACATGATTACATGGGTTCTTAGGAGGTGGAAAGCAGAAGGATTGGAACTACAAAACTGTCCTTCACTGTATTATGAGTTTGAGACTGGCTTGGGATACCTAAAATCCTGTCTCACAAATCAAACAAGTATTTAAAAAGCAAAAAGTGGCTAATAATTAAAATGGTTGTGAAACTTAACAGAAATGAATTTATCAGAGTACATTGAATTTATATAACTTTTCTAAAGTATTGCACAACTTCTGCTCACAGTATTTGCTCTCAATATATTATATATATTATATTATATTATATTATATTATATTATATTATATTATATTATATTATATTATATATTTAACTTGTTATCAAGATACTCAAATATTATTAAAATTCTGGTATGCATTCATTTTTTTTTACAATTTATTCATTATATATCCTGATTAAAGCCCCCTCCCTCAACTCCTTCCAGTCTCACACTCTGTCCTTCTTTATCTAGTCCATTGAAAGGGGGAGTTCTCTTTTGCCATCTGCCCCTAGCTTATCAAGTCTCATCAGGACTGCCTGGATCCTCTTTCCCTGTGGCCTGCCAAGGCTTCATCAGCAGGGGTAAGTGATCAAAAGCAGTCAAGTTTATCACAGAGGCAGCCCCTGATCCCCTTACTCAGGAATCCACATGGAGACCAAGCTGCCAATTGGCTACATCTCTGCATGGGGTCTAGGTCCTCTCCATGCATAGTCCTTGGTTGGTGCATCAGTCTCTGCAGGACCCCATGGACTCATGTGGTTTTTTGTTTGTTTTTTTGTTTACCTTTGTTGGTGTCCTTGAGGAGCTCCTGTCCCCTCTGAATCCTTCTATTTCCCCCTTCTTCCATAAGACTCCCTGCACTCTGCCCAAAGTTTGGCTGTGAGTCTCAGCATCTGCTTAGATTTGTAATAGCCAGAATCTGGAAACAACCTACCTGTCCTTCAACGGAGTAATGGATACAGAAATTGTGGCACATTTACAGAATGGAATACTACTCAGCTATTAAAAACAAGGAGATCATGAAATTTGTAGGCTAATGGGTAGAGCTAGAAAAATTCATCCTGAGTGAAGTACCCCAGAAGTATATCATATAAACTCACTTATAAATAGATATTAGCTGTGTAATATAGGATAGCCATACTAAAATCTACACACCTAAATTAGAAGCATTCATATATTAAAATCAATTTAAAGTAAGCTTCTTGTAGTTATCTATGTTTTATATATTTTTTTAAAAATTTGAAACAATGAAAAAGATGCCATTTGAAATAAATAATGAACATGAATAACTAAACACAATGTTATTTAGAAAAATTCTATCAAAATCCACTGGCAAACTTGCATAAGTTGCATTTTAAGCATTATCAACCTTGGTAGGTAGGGGGGGAAAAGAAGTTGAAAGTACACTTGAATATTTATCAAAGGAGACATAGCATTAAATGTTCCATTAATATTAATTTTTTTCCTAAAGAATTAAATTATATGATCTAAGATAAATCTAAGATAAATATTTAAAATATTGTGTTCATTCACACATCAATGTCAGTACAACGGACACAACTTGAGTTGTTCACCTCATTTGTGCAAATAGTGACTCTGCAGAGTAGCTTTTTCAGAACAAACGGTATACTAAGACATGAAGAGAAAAGGAAAAATGAGGTGAATCCATAATATCCACCACTGTCGGACCTTGGAATAGTCATTTTAACCAAACATTAGGGATCCCAAGATGAATGCAGCAAGTGTTGGTGGGCTGGCATCTCTTGGCTCATTCTCTGCAGTTTAGTAGAAGTGTGATATAAGCCATGGCTAGTATAGGGCTATAGAGAGACATTATATTACCAAAAAGCCCCTCTCTGTAGCCTGTGGCCTTTTTTTGTTCCTTCTTGGTTCTGTTGAGAGTTCAGAAAATTTCCTGAGAGAAATTTGCTCCATTGTCCATAATTTGTTTACTCTACTGATTATAATGATTATGATGCAGCCTGTTGTTCTTTCTTCTGAGAAAAAAAAACATATAATTGTCTAGACATAAGTTTATTTACTAACTTCTAGATCACATATACCAGAAACTGATGGTTCTCACGTCTGCCCATCGATGTACAAAAACACTGACTAAAGAACAAAGACTATATTTGTTAGATATAATTAATTATAGTAATGTAGTGTCATTTTATTTATATTGTTCTTATTAGCATGATGGGGTTATTGTAACAATTACCACTGAGTGCTTTATATTAAGAGAGATTTTTTTTCCCTTTCACTTGTACAAAAGGGAGAAATCTTTTTACTTCCATTAATCAATTAATGTATATATTCACGTTACAGTCTGATTGAAGGTCCCCCTTCCTCTCCTTTCAGTCCCACCCTCACATCCTCTTTTCCCAGAGACCCACCATGGGTACCAACCAGCCCTGGCACATCAAGTTACATCAGGACTAATCACATTCTCTTCCACTGAGACAAGAAAGGGCAGCCCAGGTAGGGGAAAGGGATCCAATAACAGGCAACAGAGTCAGAGACAACCACCACTCCAATTGTTAGGGGACCCACATGAAGACCAAGTTGCACATCTGTTACTTAAGGTAAGGCCTTGCCCTTTCCACTATAAGCTCTCTGGCAGGAATCTTCCCGTCTTCCACCATCTCTGAATGTCTCCTTCAATTTCTCTGAATGCTATTAAAAGCTGAATAACCCAGTCTCTGGATTCCTCATCATATTCCTTTTATTTTAGTATTATTTTTCTGTTCTAGTCTTATAGAAGCATAACTTTATTTTCATTAATGATGGCTACTAAGGTTCTTTTTATAAATAATCTTTCTTTCAAGGTTCCATTGCCTAGCATCTACTCATGAGTAGACAGATGATAATTCAAACAGAGACCATCAGAATAAGGCATTAGATACAGCAGGTTGAGTGATGGCATCCAGTAATTCAGTTTCAGGTATTAAAATCCAGTATATTTATAATCCCTATGGGTGAACAAACATATAGCACCAATGTATGTGAAGAAGATTATCATCTAATAGATACAGTCTAAAAAGGCACACAGTGAAATCAGCATTAGTATCTCTATAATCAAAAGATATTTTAACACAGAAAAAAGATGAAAAAGTAAATGAAAGGAGTCAAGACATGGCTCATTTTGCTGAGATGTATGCCCACGTTAAGACCAATGTGAAGCAGGAAAGAACGTAAATGTAATTCCTGAGTGTTGGACACACCAGCATCCACAAGGCTTCCAGGGCAGTCAGTCTTGCTGAATCAGTGTAAAGGTGCATTTCAGGAAAAAACAAAACAGAACATACAAGACAAAACAAAACAAAACAAAAAAAACCACAAAAACATCAAATTAGGTTTGGGGCATAAATATGGCTCAGTGCTTAAATGCTCTAACTTTGTAATACTGATGATCCAAGTTAGTCTCCAGACCCACATGGAGTCAAATGCTATCTTTACATCTGAAATTCAAGCACTCCTATGATGAGATGGAAGGAATAGACATCTCTTCCTTGAAGAGGTCAGGAGCTCCAAAAGGAGACCAACAGAGTCTGGGCCCTGAAGAGAATGATACCCTAACCAAGGACAATGCATGGAGAGGACCTAAAAACCCCAGCTTAGATGTAACCCATAGACTTAGTCTCCAAGTGGGTTCCCTAGTAAGGGGAGCAGGGACTTTCTCTGGCATGAACTCAGTGGCAGGCTCTTTGATCACCTTCCCCTGAGGGAGAAGCAGCCTTGCCAGTGCACAGAGGAAGACAATACAACCAGTCCTGATGAGACCTGATAGGCTAGGGGAGAAGGGAAGGGGAGGAGAACCTCCTCTATCAGTGGACTAGGAGAGAGGTATAGGGGGAGATGAGGGAGGAAGGGTGGGATTGGGTGGAGAGGAGGGAGGGGACTACAGCCAAGATACAAATTGAATTAATTGTAATAAATGATAATAAAAAAGAAGAGATAGACAGTATAATAATAAGATAGATGACAATACAGTGTACTAACATAAAAAACAAGAGAGGTCTTGCATTAACAAGGCACAACTGAAGAAGGAACTCTTGAAACTTGTTTTCTGACTTCCACACAAATGTGATGACATGGTTGGGTTCATATTTGGACCCTGTTGTGAACAATACCGTTTACTTTTCATCGTGGGACTGGACTGAGAGTTGAACAAAGTCTATGGGGTTATGATTGATCATCAGTGATTTTGACCAGAGACATTTTAATTAGGTCAGCTAAACTTAGACTTTAGTGCCTGAATGTATACATAAAGTTTTGTGAAACATGTACTTCATATGTGATAAATATGATGATTTATTTCATAAAAACCCAAAACTAGTAAAATCTTATACAGATTTAATGTGATACATATTTTGTAACTATTAAATGTCATTCTATGCATCTTTTCTATTTTCTAATTATTTCTGTGTAATGCCATATCTGTTTTACTTTGGGATTATTCTTTTTTATTATTTTTATTTTTGTACTCTTACTTTGTCTTGAAAGACAAGGGTAAAATACCTAGTAAATACATATTAGAATCCATTTTTTAATGTTTAGCACACACTACCTATGTGTTTTCATTAGGTGTTAAACTTATTTTTATAGGATCACACTCATTAAAATCAAGTGTGCAATAACAGGAAGTGAATAATAGTCACCATATTTCTTTATATTATATGTTGGGTTTCAGGGTAATATTTTTAATATTAATTTCCCTACATATATATACATATATACATATATATATATATATATGTGTGTGTGTGTGTGTGGCATAAGTATTTAGCGAAAGCTTTACTTACAGTGAGGATATACCATTATATAATGTCTACAAGGCTCCCAGTTTGCTACAGTTACTAAGTCATTGATTCAAAGCACCAGATTTATATTGTTCCATTTCAAATCTTCATATCTAAAAATTGTGTATCCTTTTAGGTATTTTTCTATAGTCCCTTCTATCTTTGAATTTCTATAGTTCATTTCTCAAAATAATGCTCAAAGACATGAGCTCTCAAATTTTAGCTATCTAGTTTCTTCTGGGCTTCTGTGAAATCTCATTTTATTTCATAATAAATCACTTTTCAGGTGCATTATGTCACTTTTTCTCCACATAATTCTCAAATATGTCTTTCAATCTCATCGAAACTTAATGAAGATAAGCAGCCTAGACAGGCACTAATCTGAATAATTTATTAAGACTTATTGCACTGGTTGATGAAAATAATTAATATTAAAGGATTGACTTTTTTTTTTTTCAAAATAGAACTGCTACGTTGACCTTCCATTTGACACTCAGTTTGGAAGACATTATTGCTAGTATGATAGGCACAATCAAAATACCAAAAGTTGACAAAAAGGGAATATTTTAGACTATTTTGTGTTGCTATAATGGAATACTGTTGTCTAGGTAAACTGTGAGCAAACGTTTAATTGGCTCATGGTTCTAAAGATGGGGGCCATAGATTAAGAAAATAGCTCACAAGGACGTTTTTCTTGTTTCCTAATAATGGCAGAAGGTACAACATGATAGAAAATATGATAATGAAAAGGATGAAAGGCAGAAAAGTTGGAAAAGAGAAGGGGGGAAGTGAAAGAAGGAAATAACAGTTCGCATAATACATGACAAGTAGAAGACAGAATTTCCCTCAGTAACAATGGCTCTCATGACTGAAACCGTCCTGGGATAATGGCTTTCCTCTTTCATGAGCATTGTACACTACCAATTACCTCTTCAAGTTCCTCACCTCCTAACGCTATTAAAATAGAATTTAATTTCAACCTGAGATTCAGAAGGGACATAAAAACTAAAGCACTAATGTATCTTTATTCTGTAATTCCAGACACAATAAAATTATTGCACAAGTTTTGAGAACAGGCCAGTGTTTTAGACCATCATGTAAACATACTTGAATCAGAAAGAGCTACGCAGCTATCATTAAGCAATATAAATTTTTGGTTGCCACCTAAGATGCAGAATTCAGATATAAAACACCTTCTGCTTTTGAATAACAAAACTTGCTATAAATGTCCCCACTATACTGTTATTTAAGGCACTTTATTGTACTTTATTGTGTTAGCCCTTGCAAAGCAGTACTGTATATATTGCACATATCAAAGATCAGTGGTTCTGAGAGAGAGGCCCACAATTTAGAGTGCTCAACAGAAAGTTTGGTGACATGACTTTGATTCCTGAGAGCCTACAGAAATCTGGATGTGGTGGCAAATATCTGTAACATCAGTACATTTGTGGCCAGGCGAGATGTGAATACAGGAGAACTGGGTCCAAGCTTGCAGGCTAGCTGGCCTGGAAAAAGAGTACAATAGGAAAGCAGATAACAGCAAGACTGGGTTAACAAGGTGGAAGGAGGAACAGGCTAGATAAAAGTGGTCCTCTGACCCCCATATATGTGCTAATGGCACACACATCCCCTTACTCACACATACATCACACACATTCACACACTCAATAATGAAGATCTTTTTTAAAATTTTTTATTAATTACACTTTGTTCATTTTTTATCCCCCCATAAGCCCCTCCGGCCTCCCTTCCCGATCCCACCCTCCCTCCCCTTTCTGCATGCATGCCCCTACTAAGTCCACTGATAGGGGAAATTCTCCTCTCCTTTCTGATCTTAGTCTATCAGTTCTCAGCAAAAGTGGCTGCATTGTCCTCTACTGTGGCCTAGTAAGGCTGCTCCCCCCTCAGGGGGAGGTGATCAAAGAGCAGGCCAATCAGATTATGTCAGAGGCAGTCCCTCTTCCCATTACTATGGAACCCACTTGGACACTGAACTGCCATGGGCTACATCTGTGCAAGGGTTCTAGGTTATCTCCATGAATAGTCCTTGGTTGGAGTATGAGTCTCTGAGAAGTTCCCTGTGTTCAAATTTTCTTGTTCTGTTGCTCTCCTTGTGGATCTTTTAAAAAATGAAGTGATATACACTGTAAAAATTTGGGCCACTATCTAAAATTTCAACTCTTGTAGAATATATGTGAATGTTACACATTTCATTAACCTATGCATTAAAGTCTCATTAATTAAAGCCTATTAATTAAAGTCTCATTATTAAAATTTAATAATGAACTGTATGATATATGGCTACAGTTAGAATGGTATCAAGATATAATTGTTCATTACCCTGACTACAAGAAGTGTAGGGGAAAAGAGGAAACTGAAATTAAGGGGATATCCAATGAATGTTTGGCCTAACCTGGGACCCTCCTTACAGTAGGGAGCCAGCCCCTGACACTGCAAGCTATGCTTGCAGACAGGATCCTAACATGACTATCAGCATATCTTGTGGAAATGTAGGCGTGTTGACAACAGTTTTTAACTATTTTGTTTATGTTTCTTAATCCTCTTTCTCCCTTCTCCACCCCAATCCCTTCCAAAATCCCAACACTAGGGAGGAGAGAGGAAGGGTCAGTGGGAGAGTGAATACAGTTCTCTTAGTTATTGCCTGCTGGATAGGGTCCTCGGGTACCTTGTGGACAGTCCAATCTTCCTTTGAGGATGTCTCCAACTTCTCATCAAACTGCATCAACAGCAATCATGAGCAGCAAGGGAAGACACCAACAGCCTCTTCTTTCTCTTTCTCAGAGCGTCTCAACACTCTCTGGGCTCTGGGCTTTATTCCCTCTCAAAGCCCTCAGATTTAGACTATCTGGAGCTGGTAGAGGGCCCCTCTCAGAGTCTGCACCAGACAAATAGTTTGATGCTGTGGAAAATTTGAGTCAGTCCCATATCTACACTTGGGATAAAAACAAAAACACATTTATATCCACAGCATGGGTAAAAGACGTAATGACCTGAGGGGGACAGGAAACCCACAAGAAGATCAACAAAGACAACTAACCACAACCCATGGGGGTTTACAGAGACTGAGACATCAACTAAGGAGCAGGCATGGTCTGGACCTAGGCTCCCTGCACATATGTGGATGATGGATGGCTTGGTCTTCATGTGGGTTGCCTGGAGAGTGGGCCAGGCCAGGAGCTATTCTTAATACGGATTCAATTGCCTGCTTTTGGATCACTACCCCCTTGCACAGCAGTGTTGCCTGGCCTCAGTGGAAGAGTATATGATCTGTCCGGATGTGACTTGATGTGCTGGGGAGGGTTGATACAGGAGAAGGAAGACTCCCCTTTTCTGAGGAAAAAGGAAAAGATGAAGGAGAGGGGGCCTGGGAGGAGAGGATGGAGGGGGCACCCTTAGAATGTAGGAGTAAATAAACATAAATAAAATTAAAAATATATAATTGTTCGGATGGATAATGTGAGACCAACCCAAAACAGAATGTGAGGACACTATGTATATAAGAAGTGAGCTGTAAAACGAGATCACTGTGAGTCAGAACTGCCAGAATTTGAATGAATTGGCAAAACTGCCGTGGAAATAATCAACCATGTCTGCAACCCCTAGGATACGGGTTGTTAACTGCTAAAGATGCCATTGTTGACTGGATGGTTATTAAAGTCTTAAGTGTGTAATGATACCTTCTCTTCGTTTTCTATGATATAAGAACTAGTTTTCTAAGAAATGGGGTTATTGCTACATGGTAAGGGCTCCAGAATAAGAAGAAGGGTAAAATTAACCTCTGAGACAGATAAATTATATGAAGATGGCTAACAGAGGTTCAAACAGAACCCAGTAGAATACTTCTAAAAGAGGTTATATTTCAATTAGATATTTAGTAACACATGTATTATTTTACCAAATCAACAAAGTAGTATTTTAAAAATATATTCATTGTCATGTCAGTCACAAGTAAGTGTTCTAAACATTTTGTGTGTGTGTTTGTGTGTGTGTGTGTGTGTGTGTGTGTGTGTGTGTGTGTCATTAGCAGCTAGGTTATATTCTGTTTGGTCAATTTTTAGACGTCAAAAATACTGAATGCTTATTTATTTTTCAGTGAAATAAAAATTAATTTTACATGAAGAAAAGAAGAGATTCTCTTTAAATAGTAAGACTGTCAGAAGGAGTTGGAGACACCTAGTTCCAGTGAGAGAGATTTCCCACCTGTTTTTCCTGATAAACATATCTCTGATCCATCATCACAGATTCTCTTTGAAGTAGATGAAGATCATTACAAAAATAAACACATGGCCAAAAGGTAAAGAACTGCCAACTGTAGGTCATTTTCCAACTCTGCATGATACAGCTACAACAAGACTTCTGGACTCAAGGCTTAGGAAACATCACTGAGGAGGGTAAGAAAAAATTGTAAGAGGAAAAGAACCAGGATGTCTACTGTAAGATAATGTCTTCTCTGTGTGATAGGATATCTCAATAACATGGTTGTCAAAACATGATGAGACACACACACACACACACACACACACACAGAGAGAGAGAGAGAGAGAGAGAGAGAGAGAGAGAGAGAGAATAATGAAAGAATAAGAGCTGATTAGTGTATATTAGAGTGTAGGGGAGACAGAGAAGGAGTTGGAGGGGTGGAAGGGAGGTGTGGACATGACATACAGAGAATAATGATGTATGGCTTCTCAAAAACTAAACTTAAGTGACTTAAGTAAACTTAACTTGAGGCTGCTGGTACTGGAAATATGACTCAGTGGTTAAGAGCACTTGTTTCTCTTGCAAGGGATCCAGGTTCAGTTAATGGCACCCACATAATTCACAACCAAACAAAAATTCAGTTACTTGGAATTCAGTGCCATCCTCCCACCTCCAATGTCACCAGGTACACACTTAATGCACACACATACTTGAGGACAAATACTCATATAGATGAAAGAAAATAAACATATCTTGAAATATATTTTAAATGTCATAGCATCTTTCACAAAACAAGAAAAGAATAATCTTTACATGGAAAATCACTGAATATGAATGGCTCTATTACCATGGGAGAAAAATAAATATATATTTGGATATTTTTTTTGGTCTCAGTGGGAAAAAATGTGCACATTTTTAGAATCCAGTATTGATAATGAATGTATTCTCTTTGTCATTTCTCAAATGATACATTAGTAATTTCTTTCTCTGTATTTGTAGTTTCTTTGAGTCTGGGGTTCCTTTTGCCCGAGAAGAAATATTTTTGCACAGAGCATAGCATCAGTGAACTTTAATTTATGATTGCTACTTGGTGAATATATTTCCTTATGTGAAAGAACAATGTCACCATTACTAAAGGAAAAGGTAGGTATAATGCTAAGCAGTTCAGTCAGAGAAGAAATAATTTAATCCCCAATTGAAGCACTGGAGAGTCTCTTACTGTTCTCCTGTCAGTTTTGTTTATTGCAAATGGATAGATTTCACCTATCCATCCTGAGAATGACATTCTAAAAATAGACCAGACTGGACAGTTCTGGGATGGGTTTGACTCACCATATTTATAATCAGTTAGAATAATATTGATTCTAAGAGAAGGTGTAGAGAGCATAGACTTGGAAAAATTTATATATATATATATATGTGTGTGTGTGTGTGTGTGTGTGTGTGTGTGTTCCTTCTTCAACTGCTGCACTATTGGTGGGATTTATCTTACCTTTCTAAGTTTTTATAGAAAAGTAGCTAATAGAAATTCCAGGGAATAACAGGTGGGTTTGATTCCTTAGTTGTTCCTTGCAGCCTACAATGGATTACTTGATCTACACAGGTAATCCTTAAAACTCTTTTTCATTTGTCCAACTCTTAGAAACACTGTCAGCTGCTGTGTTGCTAAATTCAAAGACTGGTTCAACTGATACTTACTTAAAAATTCCTTTTGACAAAATGAAACATTCTCTTCAATTCCACTAACCTTCATTCAATATCTTCCCATTTCTTGTAGCTGGTGAATGACATTGTAAAGGATATAATCTCCTTGCTTAAATTTGAGAAGTCTTTGAAGAATCATTTTGCAATATGTCCAAAGCCAATGTTGTCACTGTATTACTTTTCTATTCCACTTCTTATTGAGTACATTTTTCTTGATCTCATAGACAATCTCTAATCTCTTTGAGTACAATATCCATTCCAGAGTCTATTTCTCTGGAAAAATATACAGTATTCATATAATACATAAACATGTAAAAATACATATTTGTATTTTAATAAATAAAATGTGTAAAAATACACACTAATCATGAATAACAGCGAGTTGGAACAATCATCCTAATAGTTCAGCATATTTTTATGGTTCTCTGAGTTCTACAGAAGCTTCATTAGTATAAATTTTGAGTTCTTTAAGGTGTTCAGGAGTTGGATATGTTTCAGGGGTACTGACTTATGAATAGTACTGAAAAAGCAAAAATCTTCATATGTAAGTGCTCATTGAGAGGGTAAAATCCCTGTCATGAGACTCAGAGGAAAGCCATAAGAATGAGTTGTGTGGCTTGAAGATTAGCTTCTAGTATAGCCAGTGAATGAAACTGAGAAACAAGAAGCCTACTTACAAAGGAAACCAGATCAGTGTAAGTATGGCAAGTACACACAACTGAACTGTAAAAGCGTACCTTTCACGAAAAGTGGCAGAAATGAGGTGGAAGCAGCAATTGCTTAAACGATGAATGAGTTGAAGACTTGGAAGGACTAACCTAAGACAAGCCTTTCAAGATGTTCAAGTGGCAAAGGGAAAAGAAATGTGAGATTTTTAACGTATATATTTAATCATTCCTTTATAGTGGGAACATGCTGTGAATAGATAAAATTTAATTTTGTAATTATACAAAATAGTTTCAAATTATTCTTGAAGAAGATGGGAATAAAACACTAAAGATATTTGTATATATTACTTCATCCAAGAATTTCAAACACATTTTAAAATTAACGTTTATAAATAACAGTGTGGGAAGTTTGAAGAAAGTCTAGTTTCTGAAGTTCTCTCTTTGCTTAATATACTGGTTACTGCATGGAAATAATTCATCAGAGGAAGCAATAATCAACATTTTGGTAATGGCTGAAAACCATTAAAGTAATAACTACAGAAATATAGCAATGTGAACGTACAGACTAAAATTTCAACGTTTTATCTATTTATATTAATACTATTTTCAATTGTTATAGAAAGTATTTGTATTTTCAACAACTAATTTAGTTACATAAAGAATTAGAAATTATGAATTTAATTGAAGTATTTTGATGTTCTTAAGATATAACTGGAAAAGAAATCTGAAATTATTCTATTAAATTATTATTTTAGATCATCTTTAAAAATAACCATGGGAAATAGCTA
Organism: Rhombomys opimus; assembly: GCA_010120015.1. NCBI lineage: Eukaryota > Metazoa > Chordata > Mammalia > Rodentia > Muridae > Rhombomys > Rhombomys opimus. Next base: position 178,244 of record REGO01000389.1, on the reverse strand, counting down.
TAGTGTAATTTATTTCATATTTCTAAGTAAGTGCATTCATTGCTTAATCTTCACATTATTTTCTAATAGCTATAACTACTGTCTTCAGGAACTATGTTCCCTGGTAACTAGTCCACTGTGAATGAGTGGCAACAGGGGTTAAGTGGACAGATAGAGTGATTAAACTTTAACTTAGAATAACACCTTCTGTACTACAGCAATAAAATATTTAGTCAGTATGAACTCACCGACTGCCGTAGAAATCATAGTTCATTCAGCATAAAAATAAAATGATGTCAGTGTGCTCCAAAAATCTTTCTAAGTATATTCTCGGAATGTATGTATTTTGTTTTGAAAACAATGACAAGAGCATTATAAACACTTTGTAAAGTATAGTGGTGTGGAGAAATATAATCAGAACACAATCGTTACATTTTGCAAGCAATAGCAAGTTAACATTTGGCACATGATATGGCTATGAAAGTGTCATGTCTTTGTTCAGTTCAGTTTAATAGTCTCAAATGATTGAGGGTACATAGAAATTAATAATAGGTTTGACCACCATAAAAATAAAAAATCTCTATTGATGAAATAGATAAAAGGGATGAGTTGTGACTGACAAAACAACAGTTACAAATTCTGTAGTATTAGGTCTAACTGTAACCCCCTAAAAGAAAGTTGCAGCATTTTTGTTGGACCTTCGTCTTCCCATTGAGTAGTGGATAAAGAGGTACAACTTCTCAGTGACAAACATTCTCTGCCCTGGGCAGACATTTTCACCAGTGGCCTTTACTGAATATATAAAGTAGACATTCTAGGTTCTGATCAACAATACCAAGGCTGATGACAGGATCTGCAGCTGAAAAAAGCAATATATATCAGGTGGAAGTAGTAAGTATCAGAGTTACTATGTGTGTATAAAATTCTCATTTATTAAAAATTGTTTACTTGAATAAGTCATGAGTTCTTTGGTGTGTACATTTGGCATTAAAACCTGAAGGTGTCCATTTTTGAGTATATACTTTTTGGACAGAGTTTGAGCAATGTACAGCTTTGAGACTAGGTGTCCCCATCTTCTCTGTCAAAAGTAGAGTACTAACAGATTAAATTTGTAATGGTTTAAAAACTTTTACAAATACAATCAAAATGCAATCGTTTCATTCTTCATGCAATGGCTTTATTCACATTTGGCACTTATTATTGTCATGAAAAGGTCATCCCAGCAGCAAAATTGAGCAATGGAAATCTTGTAACATGACTTTTAAAAAGCAAGAGAAATATGCATTAGTTATACTGGGTAATTGTGTGTACATCTTCAATTCCCTAGCAACTGCTTCATGTATTTTTCTTTGATTTCTTAAGAATATTTCTGTATTCCATGTTAAATTGTGATCTCCTGGGACATGACACCTTTGATGTATTGTGTTTTAAAATAATGAAATATAACAAGTCAAGGGTGATTACACTCCAGAAAGCAAACACAGCAGAGGCAGAAATAACAATGTGGCACAAAGCTCCAGAGGGCTTATTTCTTAGTGCTTGAAAGAGGAGAAACTAGTATGTTACACTGCTACAGGAAAGGAGAGAAGACTAATAATGCCATTATTCCAGGTTCCATTTCTGCATACCAGTTATCTCTGTCTGCACAATAACAGTCCCAGAGAAAAAAGAATACCACCATAAAAGGAAACATCAAACTATGCCTTTAGTGACATACTTTCCTGGGTTATACAATCACAATCTGAGAACAAAAATCTAATCCAAGCTATACAGCTGAGACTTAAGGTATACATTTACTTTATAACAACATGCATTTGTCTATGACATTACATAAAAATACACTTAGTTCCATTCCTTTACAGCTAATATATGTTTGGATATACATAAGAAAAGACAGTGTACTTCCCTGTATAGAAATGAATGCTCCAGTAGAGATGGAAAAATTAACCTGTGCAGCACAAACAAAAAAAATAAATGCTGTTATTCTTGATGGATCATATTGAGACAGAAAATTTCAGGGTAAGTTTGTACAATGTGGTTTTAGATCTTTTGTAGTTGAAAGAATTTTAAAAGAAATTGTACATCAACCAGAATTGAAGTTAATTCCTGAAAACTTGTTTAGACTAGAAAATGACATGAATCAGATAACAATAACAGGCCTTTTTTTCCCCCCCTATTCATCCTAACACACTTCTTTTGCTTTGTCTTCATATTCAGGAAACAAAGCTGCATATATTTTGAAGCTTATATGTGCTTATTTCAAATAATTAAATAAAAAAACCAGACACTAAATAGATGGCTAAAGAGGTAAGAGTGTTTGATATGTGAACACTAGGTCTGACTTGAGATGTATACCCCAAGTGAAAATCCAGGCATGACCCCATGCACAGCTGTAACCTCAGCTTGCTGCAAATGGGTGACATGAAGGTCCCTGGTCTTTACTGATCAGCAGGTTATTCAACATGGCCAGATCCAGATTAATTGAGAGACTGGTAACTGGAATCTAGATGTAAGCTTAATTCCATGGACTAGACAAAAATAAATAGATAGATAGATAGATAGATAGATAGATAGATAGATAGATAGATAGATAGGAAATGAAAAAAAGTGAGTATATACCGTGTTTATCTTTCTCCTTCTGGGATATTTCACTCAGAATGATGTTTTCTAGATCCCACCATTTGCCTGCAAATTTCATGATTTCCTCCTTTTTGATTGCTGAGTAGTATTTCATTGTGTAGAAATACCATAATTTCTGTACCCATTCTTCCGTTGATGGACATCTGGGTTGTTTCCAGGTTCTGGATATACACGGTATATATTCACTTATATAGACCTATAAGATATGATAAACATAATGAAATCTATACACCTAAAAAAGATAATCAAGAGAGCAGACATGGGGTAAGATGATCAATCCTCGTTTAGAAAGACAGATGGGATGTGCATTGAACGTATGACAGGAGTCTACTGAGCGCATCTGAAAGACTCTAACTAGCAGTGTTTTCAAAGCAAAGACTCATGACCAAACCTTTGGCAGAGTACAGGGAATCATAAGAAAGAAGGGGAGTTAGTCTGATGGGGAAAGGATAGGAGCTCCACAAGGACCAAATATATCTGGGCACAGGGTCTTTTCTGAGACTGACATTCAACCAAGGACCATGTATGGATATAACCTAGAACCTCTGCTCAGGTGTACCCTGTGGTAGCTCAGTAACCAATTGGTTTCCCAAAGTGAGGGGAACAAGGACTATTTCTAACAGGAACTCAATGAAGATACCTGATAAAACAGGATCAGATGAATGGGGGGGAGTTCCCCCCCATCAGTGGACTTGGAAAGGGGCACAATGGTGATGAGGGAGGGAGGGAGGGACTGGGAGGGAATGAGGGTTCGGGACATGGCTGGGATACAGAGTTAATAAAATGTAACTGATAAAAATAAAATAAAATAAAATTAAATTAAAAAAAAAGAAATGAAAAACAATAAACTGAAATGTAGGAACAATGAAAAGGAAAGTGAACAAAAATATTTATTGAGACATGCTGACATCTCCCATCAGGATAGGAACTTAGAGGGGAAACCAAGAGCTGGAAAGGCTGGTTGTACTTTAGACATTTCTTTTAAATGTTAAATAACAACACACACACACACACACAAAGATCTAATCAGAACTCAACTCTTAGTTATCACTCCTGAGAGATGTAAATTGTACAGGAGTGTCCAAATCAACACTATTTACTGTAGGCAAAATTAATATAGTCCAAACACTCACGGGTAGTGGGCTAGGTAAACTAACTGTGAAATATGCACACAATGGAACACTGCTCACCAATAAAACTAACAAATTTGTAATGCATTTTTACCTACATGCAACATGACTGGATCTCAGAATGCTGAAGAAAGTCACCACAAACAGGTGTCTAGCCACATAAAACCATTCAAGTGGAATTCAAGGAAAATCAAAGGAATTCATTATTACGTAAGTGTGACTATGGCTTGTTCTCAGACATGAGGATTGACTGGAAGTGGGTGTCAGCAATCTTTGGAGAGCTCAAAGTTTCTTGATTGAAATCATGACTCCATGGAGTGTGCATTTATTAAAACTCACTGAACATTTTATGTTCTTTGGATTCCAATAAATGTGCTTTAACTAGGAAACTGTTTAAGAACTTTAGAGGTGCTCTAAGAGATAGAATATGAGTCTAGACAAGAATACGTTATTATAGGAAAAAAATACTTTGAAAATGAGTCAGAGAAATAAAATCAGAATAGATTTCAGAGATAGTTCAAAGGACCAGAGAACGCTGTCCATATTGAAGAAAATAAAAGAAAACAAAAAATATGATTTTTAATGTTACTTTTAGTAGTAGAAATAATAATGACCCTGAAAAAACTAAAGAGAAAATGAACTCTAATTTTTCTTATTCTACTAGTTTGTTTGTTTGTTTGTTTATGGTTTCTTCCAGATTCTTGCTTCCACCTGACCTTTTGCTCCCGATTAGCCTTCTCGTGTGTGAAGAAGAAGTACTCTTAGGAAACGCATCTTTGCTTTCCCTACAGTGTGTGTGTGTGTGTGTGTGTATTACTGCGTGCATGTCTGTGCACATGTCTGTGTGTGCATCCGTGTGTTCACGCCTGAACGTGTATCTCCATGTGTATCTCTGCGTGTATGATATGTGTATATTTTTCTTTCCTTCTGACCTATCCCAAGAGAGGCAGTACAGTGCCATGCACAGATACATAAAAACATATCCTAAGACAGTAAAGCTAGTGGCTGAGAGATGACCCAAGCGTACAGTTTTGTAGAGCATCAGAATTTGATTTCCAGCATCTTACTGTGGCAGCAGCTTACAACTCCACTTCTAGGGGAGTCTGTAGCCCTCAAGCTCTGCTGACACTGGTGCTCACATGTACATGCTCACACAAAGGTCCAAATAAACATACATAATCAAATGAAAAAATCCTAAGAAAACAAAACAATGAGAATGCTACTTTCTTAAAAATTAACCTTGATAGATGCAGAAAATACCCTTCACCAGAGGATGCTGACCATTAATAAAAATATTTCTCAAATGGTGCCTGGGAAGCAGATGGCTTCAGAGACCTTTTGTTCATTCTTTACTTTCATTTTTCCTGCATAACACGCACTTAAAATTTCTTTGTTTTATATTTCTGATTATTTGCTTATGAGCTGCTTCAAAAAGTCAAGTAAAATATAAAGAGGAGAATTATTACATAGCTGACAGACTGGACACATTTATTTTTAAGGTTTGCTGCATTTCGAAACATTGCCTCTGGAGACTGTCAGTTCAATGCACTGCAGGAAGCTGAAGAAAACATTTCTTATATTCTTTCCTTGGTCACCACATGTAGAAAGGGCTTTTTTTTTTTTTTTTAAAGAAAATGGTATAAAGAATAAAAGCATCAGGACCAGCTTTACCTAATAAACTTGTTAACGATAGAAGGAGAAGGAAAGAGGATAGACACAGCCTGTGACCACCATCTAATGGAAAGTAATATACAGAGTGATGTGACCAAGTTTATTATTGATACTGATAAAGAGGGCATAAAATAAGTGAAATCTGGCAGTCATGTAAATTCTGGTTAATCTTTTTACAAACTAAAGAAGGAGAAGAAAGAGCACATGAAAATTGTGGGTGGGCCAGGAGGAGTTAGAAGGCTAGAAATGGGAGCTCAATCAGATCCAACCATGTTATATAAATGGTGAGCATTCAATAAAACATTTGACAACATACATTTAAAATGCAATAATTTAGAAAAAAAAATGAGGTTAGGACTTCCTTTTCTCTGCGTTTTCCCTGAGATGCAATGAGATCTAAGGCCTGAAAGTCTTTTGGCCATGCCTTCTCAGCATGATCGACCACATCCTCAGACTCTGTAAATAAATCTGGAATCATAGCTGGAGATTTCCCTGCTTTCACACTACTCAGCAACTACCACTGTAGGTAACAGTTGGGGAAGGAAACAATTGTACCCAAAGCAAAAAATGACCTTCACATTTTATAAATTTATTTATTATTATTTATTAAAATCCATTTAATTTGTATCCTGGCTGTAGCCCCCCTTCTCTCCTCCCAATTCTTCCCACCCTCCCTCTTCTTTCCCCATGCCCCTCCCCTAGTCCACCTACAGGGGAAGACCTCCTCCCCTTCTAGCTGACCCTAGGCCATCAGGTCTCATCAGGGCTGGCTGCATCATTATCCTTTGTGGTTTGGCAAGGCTGCACCCTGCCCCTCCAGGAATAGTTGATTATAAAGAACAGGCCACTGAGTTCATGTCAGAGACAGCCCCTAATCCTCTTGCTAGGGAACCCGCCTGGAAACTGAGCAGACCATGGGCTTCCTCTGAGCAGGGGTCTAGGTCCTCTCCATGCATAGTCCCTGGATGGAGTACCAGTCTCTGCTCCTCTTCCTTCCCCTTGCTCCCCAGCCCAGGTTTTATTTATTTATTTTTATTTTTTGCTCTGTTGGTCTAAATGAGCTTCTTGATGAAGCAGGTTTTCTCTGCTTTCAATATTTGCTATGGCAATATCGGAAATTATCTCAGAATCCATGTGAAAAGATACAAGAAGTGTAGCCTAAAAATGTTACATTTGAGGCGGTCCCCATTCTCTTATATACTCCAGCCTTACAGAGAGATAATGTAGAGTGAATGCTGTTGTCCTGAATCCTTTCCAAGAAATCTCACCAGAGACTAAATCATATCCTTTGAGAAGAAACTAAAAGTCTGACCACTTCTTTTCTTTTCTTTTCTATTATTTTCATTATTATTTACAATTTACTCATTTTGTATCCCAGCTGCAAACCCCTCCCAGCTCCTCCAGCTCACAATCTCCCTTCCTCTTCCTCCCTTATCCCTCTTCACTAGTCCACTGATAGGGGAAGTCATCCTCCCATACCCTAACCTGCCAAGTTCCATCAGGACTGCCTGGAGCCTCTTCCTCCATGGGCTGGTTAGCTTGCCCCACCAAGGAGCAGAGATCAAGGAGCAGGCAATGAGTTCAAGTCAGAGACTGTCTTCTCCCTTTACTAGGGAACCCACGTGGAGTCTGAGCTGTCTAAGGGCTATATCTGGGCTGGGGGTCTAGGTCTTTCTATGTATAGTCTTTGGTTGATGCATCAGTCTCTGAAGTCTCTCTGGGGCCTGCTTTTTTGTCTTTGTTTGTTTCTTTGTGTGGTTCCTGTCCCCTCAGGGTCCTTTTATATCCGTTCTTCTATAAGACTCCCTGCTCTCTGTCCAAAGTTTGGCTGTGAGTTTCTGCATCTGCTATGATTCCCTGCTGGTTGGAATGTTTTAGAGGATGTCTGTGGTAGGCTCCAGTCCTATTTCCTTTCTTCTCCTGGTGTCTAACCACTTCTAAACAAATTTATCAACTAGTATCATATTTTCTTTTCCAAGGATAATTCTTCTTTCACCATCCATTGTCTCTTCTCGAAGTTGTCTGGCCAGAACTATTTTCTCTCTTAGGAGAAGGAGTGCACACCATTTGTGTAAATTACTTCTACACATACAGAGCTTCTGTGTATTACAAAGCTTTGATATACTCTTCTGCTGTAAAGAAGACACAGTTTGTGTAAACTTCCTCTTCTTTCTTTTTTTTTCCATAGGTTCAGTTATCAAATATTCAGCTATAAAATATCCCACAGATCTGGTACCCCACCTCCAGTGAGTAGCATATAGTGGGAGTCACTATGTGTGTAACATTCTTGTATAAAATTCCCTCCCAAAATTTTCTATTCCTTAGGTGCCCTTAGTTTTAAGTAACATGAACACTATAGTGGCATATTTTAGGGTGACACTTCTTGAATTATTCAATATGTCAAAATTAAAATCACTTCAGTTTTTTTTCATAATCTACTCTGCCTCTTACTCTAAAAACAGTTAACCTGTCATAAAGAAGGAAATTGTTTCTTTCCTATATTTGTGAATAATGTCTTCCTGTTTCCAACCTCAAACGTAATAATATAAAATTTATGACTTTATGCAAACTGCGTGAAAGTTCCTGTTGTCTGTCTCCAATATTTTAGATTATTCAAGCCTTGGAAGTCTGGGCTAGCCTGGGATGTGTAATGAGATTTCTGTTTTAAAAACAGAAATTATACAACTTGCTCTATGACACAAATATGCTTCTGAAGATTTATTTTATTTTTATCTTTGTGTGTGTAAGTGTACATTCCCTGAAACTGGAGTTATAGGTGGCTGTGAGTTTGCCCACATGGTTACTGGCAACCTAAATCCAGTCCTCTAGTAGAACAGCAAACAGCCTTTTTGCTGTTGTGGTTAGTCAACTGTAGAGAAATCATTTTATTTACTACTGTAAGTAAAGTAGTGCAGAGTAGTATTGCACACAGCATTGCATTACTGATTTATTTACTACTGTTGCAGCATACAGTACACAGACACTCTGTTCTTCTTTGCCCTCTTACACACACACACACACACACACACACACACACACACACACACCTTTATACAGACACAGGCAGGCATAAGGAGTGGTCATGAACCTATGAACTAATAGCTTGTTTTTCCTTCATATTCCATTGCTGCTGCCAGTCTATTCTAACAGTGATTCATGGGGAAGAAGACTACATTTATATACAAAAGATTTTCTAGATGTTATTGCATGAATTGTGATGGAAACATAAATGATATCCAATAATGTCATCAAATGATTTCAAGCACTACAACTCTAGGCAAACATTGGATTTTAAAACAATGTACAAAGCTATTGCCTTCCCTGTTTATGCTGTTTTGTTTAGCAAACACTCTTGATTGCTAAACCATCCCTCCAGCCCAACACAAATAATAATATTAGTGATATTTCCGAGATGTGTTTGTGAACATTTGGTGTTTTTGTTTTGTTTTTTGTTGTTGTTGTTGCTTTGTTTTTTTTTAATTTGCTGAACCACAACTGTTATCACTGTCTTCAGCTATAAAGCATAGTGTTAGATCTGGATGAGTGCTTTAGAATATTACATAATATTTTTTTAAAAAAATAGAAAAATAAAAGGAGAAAAATCTCAACTTGCCTTTTGCCTTACCCATAACAGTGAAGATCCATATAAAACATTAAACAGAAGCCAACAAACATGAACTAGGATATTTAGCTGCGATGTGCTGTTACCTAAAACTGGAGACATCTTTCTCTTGTTGGCATTGGGTTGGGCTATTTTCACTTCTGACATATTGGGTTTTTTAATAGAGAATGGAAGTATAAAAGGCATTGTTTGGAAATATATCACACATCAAAGAAACTTTTATAGACCTATTGAAATTATGTCTGTTATATTTTTAAAATACCTTTCTTTTAAAAGTAACGTTTTTGTTCTTAGTGTATTTTTGCTAGTTCTTCTTTCGGCAGCATCATGGAGAGGAGGTCAGGTCAAGACTACAGATAAGCTGCAGAAGAAGTGAAGAAGCTAAGATCTGAAGTGAAGAGGTTGTGTTCTCAAAGGGAAATGCAACATTTCACACTTTACAAGGTAGAATCATTCATTTGAGGAAATCCTTTGTGTGCATCAAAAGCCCGACAGCAAGTCAAGTACAATTAAGAAAGCCCACTTTTAAAGAACTATTGGAGCTCCCAGGATGGTTGTAGAAACCAAATGAACTGTAGCAGTTGTTCAAAAATCTTCAGGGAAGGTAGGTGCATGTTTCTGTGAAATATGAATTAAAAGGCTTAGACTGTGAAGGAGTACAGTTTTATCAACACCAAAGAAGGGTTCTGTGTACCAGAATGCAGGTTAATAATGATAATACAGAATAAAGTATAAGGTTCATTTCTTGCACTGTAACCTTTTTCTCTCCAATTTATCATAGTTTGTGATGTGTCATGTATACACATATGGTTGACATCTATCAGTGAGGAGCATACACTGAATGTCAGCTTTTCAAGCATGTACACAACAAAACTTGTAGCTGAGGTTGGAGTTTAACCCCAAGGGAATTGATTTGATATAGTAACATAATGAATTAGTAGCATAAAGAGGGAGTGACAGAGTATGTAATTTTAGACACTATAGTAATTAAAAATTTATTACTGTAAATTTTCCATGACCCAACCTGTTTTTTTTGTTTTGTTTTGTTTTGTTTTGTTTTTTCCCCTGGGGAAAGTCACCTGCCATATTGAAAAGCCACACTCAAGCATCCTATAATCAGAGTTGTATTGCAATACAAACAATCCTGCTGCTAACAGCACCAACTGCTGGCTATTAGAGCCAGCCCCACTCAGTCCTTATCATGGTGGCACCTATAAAAATGTCCTGATTATACCATCAAGAAGTCTGTCAGTATTCAAATCTGGGTTTCAGGAGCTGATGATAACTGTATTTTGTAAATGACTGTATTTGAAGTCAGTTGTAGCAAGATAGTTAATATAGGCAATGTTCGAAGATATTTGAGGGGAAAAACTGTATGGACATTTAATAAAAAATTAAAACTATCAGTGGGATATTTAAAATGACTTAAAGTGATGTAGAAAGATGGAAGGTAAGTAAATTATACAGTTTAGAATTATGGGGTTTCACAAAAACAGAACTTACAAATTATTAGAAACATTAGACATTAACATTATGAAAAACACTTAACATAACATGCTTTAGTAAGTGCTTATATATATAAAATGTTCATCTATAATACATGTAATATATATAATGTATAATGCTCATATATACATATATACTGTATATAATGCTCTCATATATACATATATAATATATAATGCTCCTATATATTCATATGCATAAATGTATATACATACATATATATATGTATATATATTTATATACACACAGTAGAAAGTACAAGAGGGTGCATTTCCTTCACTGTCACCTTTTTCTCTATTATTTATTATAGTTTGTGATGTGTCACATATATACACATGGTTGACATCTATCAGTGATTCCACATGCAGATCCAGCCTTGCAGAGTCCCCAAGCTACTGTACACTGTCAACGTACTAGGTCATATTACCCACCACATTAAAGATTTGTCATTCATGAGAACATTGCCATTCCAATGGCACTTTTATACACTGTTGACAAACCTCCAAGGTAAATGGTTTTCTCTGGCTCTCTGTACTTGTCCCTGTGTCTCTGTTTCTCACTTTTCCCTTCACACAAATGCTTATGTATATCAGTAAGTGATGTTTGTTTCATATATTTCAAGTCTTCTAATTTTCCAGTTGAACTGAGTAAAGAAGAACACAGTTCTTTAGGGAATTTCCTTTCCTAGGCTCATTTATCCTGCAAGGAGAAAGAAAACATTAAGAGACAACATGTGTTCCTAAACAAAAAGTGAAAAAAACAAACCAAACCAAAAAACCCCACAAATTTGTTTAATGGGATAGCTGGGAAGAGATGCTGGTAAGGGGTTATGTCAATCATTTTCATTTATGTAAAAATTATCTATGAGAAATTATTTATAAGGAAGAAAATTTTGTCTCAGGCTTCAGTAAATACAGATCTGATAACTTGACATTAAAAAGAACTTTAATAAGAAAAACAGAGTGAAATATTTCAATTTGGAATGAAATAGTTTATATAACTTTAGAATATTACCTCAATACCCGCCTGTCCAAATTTAATATACAGGTATATAGAAAATCAGTAATTTGGCATTACAACTTTTCTCGTTTTCTATACAAACTTTCAGGCCTGAATGGAAGCTGTGCAATGCAGAGGCAAAGGAAATAAAAGCAAAATTTAAATATCATTCTGTGTAGCAGTCCTCATCATTCCATTGGACCTCCTACCACTGAAATCTGACTTCTTCTTCACCAGGAATTTAATAATTGCCAGTTATTTTTAGACTGGGTTCATTAAATTTGGAAAGTTTACCTAAACCATGAATATTAATTAACATTTTCATGATAGCATGTTTACTTTTGTTTTTATATAAACAGACATGTGATTTGAGAAGAGAGGGAAAAGTGAAAATGGAACAAAATGTTACATTTGAACAAAAATGGAACAATTAGACATACAAGATATTCATTAACAGAAGAAAAGTCAGAAATCCTAAGGAAGTTGAACATAAAAAGGACAATACTGAGGAGATGTAGAGAAATATCCAAGGTCACCAAATATTACCAGAAGCATAAAATATAGTAAGCTTAAACTGTGAGAAAAATAAAACTGTAAAGTATATAGTCAGATTCTTTGAACGGGGACATTTATTGTTAACTCCAATATGACTGTTAACAAGCTTAACTTCTTTTGCAACCAATTATGCATATTGCTAGCAGGAAAATCACAGTTCTCTGTGGGTGTTGAAAAGCAGAGTTTTATGACAATGTGAATGTAGTAACCAATTATGGACATGACAAAAATATCCTGAGGTTATAAAAACACAGTGTTTATATGTTTTGCTATTATAAATGACCAGATAACATTTTGATATAAAAAAGATTAAATTATCTATTCTTTAATTCTTTATAGCAATTGTCACCTACAACTACAGTAAGAGGGTGGTTTAATACCACTAACAAAATGAGTTTCCTTAATATAATGAATCATCTTCATATGTATGCATATTAATTCATAAAATTATTCACCTTATACAAAAACTAAATCTATTAGATACTAGACATGTAATACCAAAATGCATTTGAGTGAGATAGTTCATAATCAAGAAAATAATTTAAAGAACCTGTGGAATTCATTCTTTTCAAAAACAGAAGTTTTCTGCTAATGTCATTGTTATATAATGTTCCATTTAATCACATCTCAAAAAATCTCCCTCTATGCCTATGTGGCATGAATCCAAAATCTAAATGATCTTGAGGAAAAAATTAGTAGGGAAGAAGTTCCTGAAAGGTGTGTGCAAACTGCCAAAGAGATACAAAAATAGAGCCTTAAAAAGGTAATAGAGCACAGTGATAATTACAGATTGTTAATACCTGTTGTTTTCACTCTCACAGTCAAATAGTATTAACTCTGATACTTCAAAGTATTAAGTGAGAGTTAAGTTATCCAAAATTAAACTCATGAAATAGGAACTCATTGAGAGTGCAGGTCACTTCCTAATGGTGAGTTTAATGAAGACATTATGGTCAGTCTTAAAACTTGGTCTCAATTCCTAGCTCAGGCAGGACCAATGACAATTCATGAATTTTGATGCATAATGTTATTGACACTGCAAGTACTCAGTCTCAGTCCTCAAACACACCATGGTGGGGAGTGTTCTGTACCAAGCCACTGTGCATGTGGAATGCGTAGTTTAGATAAACCTGCCTGGATTCCCATTTCTGAAGGATCCTGTTGAGTCTATTCACTGATACTTGGTGCACTCAGTATGTTACTCAGTATATCCTTTCTAAACTCCCAAGGACAAAATGGCTTTTCTCTTATTTATGGATGTATTTTTTACTCATTTATTCATTCATTCACTTTACTTTCTAATCTTAGCCCCCTCCCTTCTCTCCTCCTGGTCCCACTGTCCTTCCCTCTTCCCTGGGTCTTCCTCCCCCTCAGAATATGAGAGCTCCCACCACCACTTACCCATCCCAGCACATCAAGACATATCAGGACTGAATCAGGATGGAGCACTTCCTCTACCACAGTGGCCTGGCAAGGCAGACCTGTCAGAGGGAAGTGATCAAAAAGTATGCAAAGAATCCTTGAAAGAGACAGTCCCTGCTCCCCTTACTACAGTACCCACATGAAGACTAAGCTGCCCATCAGCTACATCTTTGTAAAAAGCCTAGGTCCAATCCACAAATGGTCCTTGGTTGTTGTTTCTGTCTCTGCAAATAACCTCTGGGCCAAGTTTCGTTGACAAGGTTGGTCTTTTTTGTGGAGATCGTATTCATTCCTAGTCCTTCTATCATTTCTTCCAACTCTTCCACAAAGCGCCCTACTCTTCACCCAATGTTTGGCTGTTTTGATTCACTGTTGGGTGGGGTTTCTCAGAGGACAGCTATGCTAGGCTCCCATCTGCAAGCATACCAGTGTTGATAATAGTGTCTTCTATGGTGCGATCAGACATTGATTGGACATTCCCTCAATCTCTGTTCTATTTTTTTTTTTCTGCACATCTTGTAGGCAGGATAAATTTTGGGGCAAAGCTGTTGTGGGTGGGTTGGTTGTTTCTGCCTTCTACTAGGAGTTCTGTCTGGTCTGAGGGGATCCTCTTCAGTCTCCATGTTCATCACTCAGGGGGTCTCCACTGGTCACCCACATGGCCTACACTTTTGTAGGTCTCCAGTCTATCAGAGATGCCCCAGGCCACAGTGTCTAATCTCTCTGCAAGTCCTCTGTCTACCTGCCTCCTTTCACATCAGATCTGCACCCTCATTTCCCTCAGTACCCCCTCTCCTACCCTGTCCCCTCTCTTAGAGAACTTTCTCTGTCTATTCTGTTTTGCTTTCTCAGTGAGGTTCATGCATCTTCCCTTGGGCCATCCTAGTAACTCAGCTACTTTGGATCTCTGAATGGTAGTATGGTTAGCAATGTAGTATAGTATAACTCCTTGTTTCGCTTTATGTCACTTCTGGTACGCTGATATCTCTTCAGAAATCTACCGATTGCCTCTTTTTAATTAATTAATTTATTTTTATTAATTATAGTTTGTTCATTTTATATCCCAGCTGTAGCTCCCTCCCTCAACCCTTCCCAATTTCATCTTCCCTCCCTCATCTCCTCCTATGCCCCTCTCCAAGTCCACCTTCAAGGTCCTCCTCCCCTTCTGTTTGTCCCTAATCTATAAGGTCTCATCAAGACTGGTGGCATTGTCCTCCTCTGGAGCAGCAAGGCTGCTCCAACCTCACGGAGAGGCAGCCAGCCACTGAGTCCATGTCAGAGACAGTCCCTTGCTCCCATCATTAGGGAACCCACTTGGAGACCAATCTGTCATGGGCCACATCAGTGCAGGGGTTCAAGGTTATCTCCATGCATGGTCTCCAGTTGAACATCAGACTCAGTCTCCTGTGCCAGATCCTTCAGTTTTGCTGCTCTCCTTGTGGATCTCCTGTCCCACCCAGGTTCTTAATCTCCCTCTTCTTTCACAAGACTCCTTGCCCTATGCCCAAAATTTGACATTTGCTTTGATACTGTGCTGGGTAGAGTCCTTCAGAGGACCCCTGTGGCAGGCTGCTGTCCTGTTCCCTGACCTCTCTCTCTTATGATGTCCATCTCATTCCATTTGCCTTTCTGAGTGAGGATAGATGATCTTACCCAGGGTCCTCCTCCTTTCTTAGCTTCTTTAGGTATACAGATTTTAGTGCAGGTATCGTATTTTATGTCTAATATCCATATATAAGTGAGTATATATCATGTGTGTTTTTCTACTTCTATGACACCTTACTCAGGATGATCTTTTCTAGATCACACAGTTTACCTGAAAATTTAATGATTTCCTTGTTTTTTATTTTTATTAAATTATTTTTATATTAGTTACACTTTATTTACTTTGTATTCCAGCTGTAGCACCCTCCTTCATTCCATCCCAGTCCCACTCTCCCTCCTTCATCTCCTCCCTGCCTCTCTCTAAGTCCTCCTCCCCTTCCATCTGATCCTAGTTTATCAGGTCTCTTCAGGACTGGCTGCAATGTCCTCCTCTGTTGCTAGCAAGGCTGCTCCTCCCTCAAGGGTGGGGGGAAGTCAAAGAGCCAGTTATGGAGTTCATGTCAGAGACAGTCCCTGTTCCCCTAACTAAGGAACTCACTTGGATACTGAGCTGCCATGGGTTATATCTGAGCAGGGGTTTTAGATTATATCCATGCACAGTCCTTGGTTGGAGAAAGATTCTAAGAAAAGACCCCTGTGCCCTGATATATTTGGTCCTTGTGTAGCTCCTGTCCTCTCCAGGACATACTAACTCTCCCTTCTTTCATATAAGGACCCCTGAAACACTCTATCTAGCAGTGTATCAAAGCAGATGTTGAGATTGATAACCAAACCTTGGGCAGAGAGCAGGGAATCATATTATTTTCTTGTTTTTAGTTGCTGAGAAGTTTCCCATTGTGTTTATGTACCAAAATTTCTGTATCCATTCCTTAGCTGAGGGGCATCTGGGTTGTTTCCAGCTCTATTACAAATAAAGCTGCTACAAACATGGTTGAGCAAATGTCCTTGTTGTATACTTCAGCATCTTTTGGATATATGCCTAGGAGTGCTATAGCTGGATCTTGAGGAAGCACTATTCCTGTCTGAGAAAGCACTAGATTGATTTCCAAAGTGGTTGTACAAGTTTACATTCCCACCAGCAGTGGAGGAGGGTTCCCCTTTCTCCACATCCTCTCCAGCATGTGTTGTCACTTGAGTTTTTTATCTTAGCCATTCTGATGGGTGTAAGGTGAAATCTCAGGGTTGTTTTGATTTGCATCTCTCTGAAGGCTAATGAGGTTGAGCATTTCTTTAAGTGTTTCTCTGTCATTCAATGTTCCTCTATTGAGAATTCTTTATTTAGCTCATTACCCCATTTTTTAAATTGGATTACTTGATTTTTTTTCTCTGTTTCACTTGTTTAGTTCTTTACACATTCCAGATATCAGCCCTCTCTCAGATCTAGGGTTGGTGAAGATCCTTTCTCAGTCTGCAGGCTGTCGTTTTGTTCTGATGACACTGTCCTTTGCTCTGCCGAAGCTTTTCAGTTTCAGGAGCTCCCATTTATTGATTGTTGCTCTTAGAGCCTGTGCTGTGTTGTCTCACGTGGTAGAAGGAAAAGGAATGGACGCATTGCTCTGGATTTTCTTTTGTGTAGAGTTTATCCACAAACATGCTGTACTAAGCCTGATGAAGTGCGTGGCTAGTCTCCCTCCTTTGGCCTTAGAAGACCAAAATATTAACACAAAGTTATGCTAGAAACACCTACATAAATGTCTCAAATTCCTCTTAGTAAAAATCTTCCTCCAGAGATTTCAAAAATCTCAAAACATATTTAGGCAAATCTTTCTTTAATCTATCATCATAAATTTGGCTCATAATTCACCTGTTTGGGCTATGGTTAAAATCAAATAGTATGAACTTCAGCATTTATCCATCTATCTGTCTATCTTTTTACCCATAGATAAATACTCTATGCTTAAAATATAAATACTAGCTTCATTCCAACTGGCAGTTTTTTTGTTTGTAATACAAAGGGAGCAAGAAAAATCATTAGTGTGAATATTTCAAATATAACTGCCCTATTTAGCATTTTGTTCCCTTAGGCAAGTCTGTTTTATAAATACATGATAAATGAGTAAAAAAGGGCAAAATCTTGTTGGTTATGAATTTAAAGTTCAGTGACGTGAGAGAAGTAGTTCTTTGTCATTTTTATCAAGCTGTGCATTTTTAATACGGTTGCTCAGCATTGAAAGTTAAATGGACTTTAAAAATCTATACTTTGTTTCATAACGAGTATATGCTATTTCTGACAAATCAGAAGGGATACTCAATCTATAAATTATTAAGTTAGCCCAGGATTTTAATTTAAAAATGCGAGCAAATCTTTAAACTCTGTATTAAAATAATTAGACCTCTTATTTAACAATGTCTCAATTGAAAAGTTAAATAGTATGATTTATCATTGGAGAATCACTGTATTGCACTGAAAATGGATGTAAATGACACTATTAAAATAATGTCACTGTAAAAAGAGCTATAAATGATCTGAGTCTAAGTACTTTCAAATACTTTGAATTAAGATAGACTAAATCTTCACTTTACCACATTTCTCAATTAGTATTGATATTTTGTGAATCATTTGCCTTGGGATACATTGCTCTCTGTGACACTGAATACTTCAACAACAGAGGTAACTATACTTGCAACACTTGAATTATATATGTGTGTGTGTGTGTGTGTGTGTGTGTGTGTGTGTGTGTGGAGCATAGTCTCCTGTGGCAGAGGGAAGGTTAGCCTTCAATTCTTTATCCTCTTCAAGTACGTTTATCTCTGAAGTACATTAGATATTGGCATGAAGAACCGTGTCAGGCTGAACAGATATTTTCTGAGTGAATAAAGTTAGTCCAAACAACACATCTGGCAAGAGAGCATAAAAATACTGGTTAGTTCCTTCAATAAGAACAGATGCATAAATGTTACCCAAGCTCTGTCACTGTAGTAGTGCTGAATGACCTCACTGCCTCTACTGGGACCAGTGTTTCATTTATGTGATCTAATGGAAATTCAAGAGCTACTGGAAATTATCTATGGAGAGTTAGAACAAATAAAGTGAACATACTTTAAAAAAGAATAATAACACTAAAACAAAGTTAATTTTTAATGTAGAATTGAATTCACTTCTGTCTACGGGGCTCTTTTTTTTTTTTCTTTTGGTTTTTCAGAGGGCCTAAGACTTTTGTACTTCCAACTGCGTGATAATATATCTGTGTTTGTTTTCAATAGAATTATCCTGTTTCTTGACCTTTACTCTCACTTAACTCTGTAAGGATAATTTTCCTTTGTGAAAATGAGTATACACAAATAAGAAATGGTATATGTAAGGCAGATTTTCTGCTGTCAGACATGCCCAACTTTTTGATGTTGAATCAAGACAGGACACTAACATTGTCACCTACAAGTTTTTTTCTAAAGAACTGTGCAAATAATTTACCAAATAAAAATAAATTCATAGTATTTTGAGTAATTTTAGGGTTTATTTCATATCTACTCTGGGGTGCTTCTAGCACAAGGACCGGAGATGCACACACGTCTCAGGGTATGAAACATTTGCAATAAAATGATTTACCAGTATAGACTGCTTACATGAAGGAGAGAAATACTTTTAAACATTTTGCCGTTGTTTTCGACAAGTTCTCTGGTGATGTAATTTATCATCACACTCTCTATGAAGCTGGGAATACTTTTAAAATTTGATCCTCTGCCTTTGTCAAGTCTGGGATTAAAGAGCAACACAGTCCATTGCTTCATGCTTGCTGGATTTGGGACCCAAGATATTGCAAGATGAGCATTCTAACAAGTGAACTGTGCCCCCAGTCCTCCTCTAAATTTGTTTGAGTATATAAAGGTCATATAAAACTATTAAATAAAGTTTACTAACATTAACAAATACCATAAAACTTACTTAAATTCAATGATCATAATATCAGTTAACTTCATAATGAATATTTTAAACATGACCATATTTTTTAAAACGTAGCCTTACAAATTAAGAAATTTTAAACATTTGTACAAAATATGTCCAACTAATTTAATATACTAGTTCATATATTCCTTACAATTCATATTAATACATTTGCATGATTATAGCTAAAACTTACAGCAATGTTTATTGAACTAAGGAGACTTTATAATTATAAATTATAATGAAGAATACAAGATTAATTTTAAGCTCCTCCCTGTGGTCTCGCTTCCATCCTACCAGAAAATAATATGCAAGCTACGGAGAGGTAAGCAATTAATTAATAGTCTGACCAATTGTGTCATCTATAATCCACTAGTAAGCATAGCAATATATCTATAAAGGTGCAGTAAATGGCATGCACATGTAGGTGGTTACAAACAGACATGTAATTGATCTTCAAACCCACTAAACAGGATTGAGACCATGCCTGATTTTGGAAATATAGCCAACCATCACAGCGCTAGTGAAGAAATGGATTTGCACAAAGAGTGTACTACCATCACTTTTCCAGATCAATATAATTTCTAATGGAATTCTAAATCTTTTCATTGTACACACTGGTTTGTATAGCTCTTGTCCCTCATCAAGGCAACCTCTCTTTACAGCAAATGCAGACCGTCACAGAAAAATAAGACAAGACTCTTTACAAAGATGAACAGATCTTTCACAGCCCAGCCCCAATGGATACATTTGCATTATAGCTCCTGCAACAACGACAAGGGAACTTCAAAGATGAGGTGGCAGAAAGAGTTTAAGAGCAAAAGGACAAGGAAGCCCACTGTGAAAGACTTTCTCCAAAAACAGGAACAGAACAATGGAAATACCGATAGATGTGACAATGTGGAGTGAGGAAAATCTCAGGGGTTGCACCCTGTGGAGAGAGTGGGAATAAGGAAGGGGACTACAGCTGAGATACAAAGTGAATAAACTGTAATTAATATAAACAATTAAGATTAAAACATCTGGCAACTGATGAGTACTGAGAAAGGCAGAGTCATCCTACCCAGGAGTGGACCCTTTTATCTGTTGCCCTGTACAAAGTGGTGAGCCCCGAAAACATAGGCAAACAAACAACAAATGATTCTCAGAAGTTTGCATTTATACATTTATTCCCAAACAAAGACAAAATAGTGCTTGTCTTGCTCTCTCTCTGTCTGTCTCTCTCTGTGAATAAAATGACAATAACTGGGAAAAGGTCATTGATTTGAGATTGAGCAGAAACAGAGGTCTTGGGAGGGGCTAGAACTTTAGGAGATAAAAAAGAAGGGGTGAGTGATGTAATTATATTTTAACTGAAAACACAATTTTTTGAATGTATAAAGCATTATACAGCCAATTATAAGACATAATAAGTGAATACACTTCATTTGGGAAAAATTCTTTCTAATAAAAGAGATCAAATGTACATTCTAGGCAGAAGATAAGTATATTGAGAATATCCATTAGAATAAAATGTGTAAGCATTAAGGTGTTGATGCATACATGAATTAAAAAAAACCTAAATATTACATATATCTCCTTTGAATATCTGAGAACTTTTACAATAGTTGATTTCTGCCTTGATTACAATTCCAATTTTTCTGCAGTAATTAAAAACATAATTGTGCAAATTTTTATTGTTACAGATCAAGTGAATTTTAAATTGAAATTATAGTGACCTGTAGTAATAGAAAAGGCGATAATGGAGTTTCAGTCTTTCAAGTAAAAAAATTAATTAGTCCAACAGACCAGTAATATTCAACCATGCATAAACTGCACTAATTTTACAAGAGGAAATGAAAATGTTATAAAACCAAAAATGAAGTGGAAATTAAATAACAGAAAAGCTAAATGGTTCCTATTGCCCTTGATTCCTGCATGCATTCTGATTGTAACTGCCAATTGCACAATGAGATCCATTAGATAAAAAACTCTAAAATGCATGACATAGCCTTGTTCGAAATTAAAAACTCAGCTTTAATTATAGACCTTGGGAAATGAAGACAAGAGCTTTAGACAAACCTGGATGTCTAAGGTAGGTGAATTTCTAAGATCTGATTCAGCAAGTGATCCTGACTCAAGAAACGAATTGAGAAAAATTGCAAAGACCTTCAACAACCACTTCTGGTCCTCACATACTTGAGCACATATATACGCAGACACACATGCATCTGGGAATAGATGTGTACATGTACATGGGATCCTGAACACATATAGGCATAAAGACTAGACATGCATACAGATTAATGCAAACACATTAAAATAATACACAGAACAGAAATTGCTATTTTGTAAAGATTTATTTGATTAAAGTAGTTTGAGGGAAAGAAAGCCCTCACTCACTGTTGGTGGGATTGCAAACATGTATAGCCACTACCTGTGTGGACAATTCTCAAAAAGCTAAAAGTAAATCCACCACTTGATCTAGCTATATCAGTCCTTGTTATATGCCCAGCACAGTACTCCACAAACACTTGTTCAGCCATGTTCATTTTTTTATTTAAATTTTTATTAGTTACACTTTATCCACTTTGTATCCCTCCATAAACCCCGTCCTCCTCCCCTCCTTATCCAATCTTCCCTCCCCTTTCTCTACGGACACCCCTCCCCAAGTCCACTGATAGGGGAGGTCTTCCTCTCCTTCCTTCTGATCCTAGTCTATCAGTTCTCATCAGGAGGGGCTGCATTGTCTTCCTCTGTGGCCTGGTAAGGCTGCTGCCCCCTCAAGGTGAGGTGATCAGAGAGCAGGCTAATCAGCTGATGTCAGAGGCAATCCCTGTTCTCATTACTATGGTACCCACTTGGACACTGAACTGCCATGGGCTACATCTGTGCAGGGGTTTAGGTTATCTCCGTGCATGGTACTTGGTTGGGGTGTGAGTCTCTGGAAACACACTTATTCCAATTTTTTGGTTCAAATTTTTTGGTTCTGTTGCTCTTCTTGTAGAGTTCTGGTCTGCTCCAGATCTTACTATTTTCCACATCTTTCATAAGATTCCATGCACTCTGCCCAACAGTTGGCCATAAGTCTCAGCATCTGCTTTGATAGTCTACAGTGCAGAGCCTTTCAAAGGCCCTTTGTGGCAGGTTCCTAACTTGCTTCCTGTTTTCTTCTTCTTCTGATGTCCATCCTCTTTTGCCTTTCAGGATGGGGATTGAGCATTTTAACCACAGTCTTCCCTCTTGATTAGTTTCTTCAGGTGTACAGATTTTAGTAGGTTTATCCTATGTTATATGTCTATATGAGTGCATATTTACCATGTACATCTTTCTGCTACTAGGATAGCTAACTCAGGATGATCTTTTTGAGACCCCACCATTTACCTGCAAATTTCATGATTTCCTTGTTTTTTATTGCTGAGTAATATCCCATTGTGTAGATATACCACAATTTCTGTATCTATTCCTCCAATGAGGGGCATCTGGGCTGTTTCCAATTTCTGACTATTACAAATAAAGTTGCTACAAACATGATTGGCCAAATGTCCTTATTGTGTACTTGAGACTCTTTTGGGTATATACCTAGGAGTGGTATAGCTAGATCTTGAGGAAGCACTATTCCTAGTTGTCTGAGAAAGTGCCAGATTGCTTTCCAGAGTGGTTGTACAAGTTTAAATTCCCAGCAGCAGAGGAGGAGTGTTCCCCTTTCTCCACAACCTCTCCAGAATGTGTTGTCTCTTGACTTTTTGATTTTAGCCATTCTGATGGGTGAAAGGTGAAATCTTAGGGTCGTTTTGATTTGCATTTCCCTGATGACTAATGAGGTTGAGTATTTCTTTAAGTATTTCTCTGCCATTCAATATTCCTCTATTGAGAATTCTCTGTTTAGCTCTGTCCTCCATTTTTTAATTGGATTACTTGATTTTTTGGTGTTTAACTTGTTTAGTTCTTTATATATACTGGATATTAGTCCTCTATCAGATATAGGGTTGGTGAAGATTATTTCCCAATCTGTAGGCTGTCGTTTTGTTCTGAAGACAGTGTCCTTTGCTTTACAGAACTTTTTCAGTTTCATGAGGTCCCATTTATTGATTGTTCCCCTTAGAGCCTGTGGTTAGTGTTCTGTTCACAAAGTTGTCTCCTGTGACAATGAGTTCAATACTTTTCTGCACTTTTTCTTCTAAGCGGTCTGGTTTTATGTTGAGGTCTTTGATCCACTTGGACTTTAGTTTTGTGCAGGGTGATAAGTATGGATCTATTTGCATTTTTCTACATGTAGATATGCAGTTAGTCCAGCACCATTTGTGGAAGACACTGTCTTTTTTCCATTAAATGGTTTTGGCATCTTTGTCAAAAATCAGGTGTGCATAACTGTGTGGATTTATGTCAGCATCTTCTATTCGATTCCATTGATCCACCATTCAATTTCTATGCCAGTACCATGCAGTTTTTAGTATTGTTGCTCTATAGTACAGCTTGAGATCAGGGATGGAGATACCTCCAGAAGATCTTTTACTGTAGAGAATGTTTTAGTAATTCTGGGTTTCTTTTTGTTCCATATGAATGTGAGAAGTTTTCTTCAAGGTCTGTAAAGAAATGTGTTGATAATTTCGTGGAAATTTAATTGAATCTGTAGATTGCTTTTGGTAATATGGCCATTTTTACTATGTTAATCCTGCCAAGCCATGAACATGGGAGATCTTTCCTTCTTCTGATATCTTCTTCTAATTCTTTCTTCAGAGCCTGGAAATTTTTTTTTCATACAAGTGTTTGACTGGCTTGGTTAGGTTCATACCAAGGTACTTTATGTCCTTTGTGGCTATTGTGAAGGGTGTTGTTTCCCTAATTTCTTTCTCAGATCTTTTGTCTTTTGTATATAGGAGGGCTACTGATTTTTTTTTTTATTTACTTAATTTTGTACCCAGCCACTTTGCTGAACGTGTTAATTGGTTGTAGGAGTTCCCTGGTAGAGTTTTTGGGGTCACTCAAGTATACTATCATATCATCTGCAAATAGTGATACTTTAACTTCTTCCTCTTCCAGTTTATATCCCCTTGATCTCCTTCAATTGTCTTTTGCTCTAGCAAAGGCTTCAAGAACAATGTTGAAGAGATATGGAGAGAGTGGGCAACCTTGCCTTGTCCCTTATTTCAGTGGGAATGATTTAAGTTTCTCTCCATTGAGTTTGATATTGGCTATGGGCTTGCTGTATATTGCCTTTACTGTGTTTAGATATGTGCCATGAATCCCTGATCTCTCCAATACTTTAAACATGAATGGATGTTGGATTTTGTCAAATGCCTTTTCAGCATCTAAGGAGATGATCACGTGGTTTTTCTCCTTCAGTTTGTTTATGTGGTGGATCACGTTGATGGATGTCTGTATATTGAACCACTCCTGCATGCATGAAATGAAGCCTACTTGGTCATAATGAATGATATCTTTGATGTGTTCTTAAATTTGGTTTGCAAGTATTTTGTTGAGTATTTTTGCATCAATGTTCATGAGGGAGATTGGCCTGAAATTCTCTTTCTTTGTTGGGTCTTTGTGAGGTTTAGGTACAAAGGTGACTATGGCTTCATAGAATGAGTTTGGTACTGTTCCTTCTGTTTCTATTTTGTGGAATAGTTTGAAGAGTATTGGTGTTAGCTCTTTTTTGAAGGTCTGGTAGAATTCTGTGCTGAAACCATCTGGCCCTGGGCTTTTTTGCATGGCAGACTTTTGATGACAGCTTCTATTTCCTTAGGGGATATAGGACTTTTTAATTTGTTTACCTGGTCTTGATTCAGCTTTGGCACATAGAATTAGTCAAGAAAATTATCCATTTTATTGAGATTTTCAAATTTTGTGGCATATAGTCTTTGGAAGTAAGACCTAATTATTGTCTGGATTTCTTCACTGTCTGTGGTTATGCCCCCCTTTTCTTTTCTGATTTTGTTGATTTGGATAGTTTCTCTCTGCCTTTTAGTTAGTTTGGCTAAGGGTTTGTCTATCCTGTTGATTTTCTCAAAGAACCAGCTTTTGGTTTCATTGATTCTTTGAATTGTTTTATTTTTATTTGTTTCTAATTGATTGATTTCAGCCCTGAGTTTGATTATTTCCAGCTGTCTACCCCTCTTTGGTGTGTCTACTTCTTTTTTTCCCCTAGGGCTTTTAAGTGAGCCATTAAGTTGCTTGCATGAGATGTTTCGAATTTCTTCTTGAAGGCACTTAGTGCTATGAACTTTCCTCTTAGCACTGCTTTCATTGTGTCTCATAAGTTTGGGTATGTTGTGCCTTCATTTTCA
>REGO01000389.1:137871-148732 GCA_010120015.1 Rhombomys opimus | reverse complement strand
TTTTTTCACAATTTATTTATTATATATCCAGATTGAAGACCTCTCCCTCAACTCTTCCCAGTCCCATCATTTCTCCCTCTTCCCCTCTATCCCCTTCCCATAGTCAACTAAAAGGGGTAGTTCTCCTCTTCTGCCATCTGCCCACATCTTATCAAGTCTCATCAGGAATGCCTGGATCCTCTTCCTCTGTGGCCTAGAAGACCACATCACCAGTGGCAAGTGATCAAAGAGCAAGCAACAGAGTTCATAATACAGGCAGTTCCTGCTGCCTTTACTCAGGAACCTACATGGAGACTGCAAGTTGACCTTTCAGATTAACTGCTTTTAGCCCATGACAGTTCAGTGTACAAGTGGGTCCCATAGTAATGGGAAGAGGGACTGCCTCTGACATGAACTGATTGGTCTGCTCTTTGATCACCTCCCCCTAAGTGGGGAGCAGCCTTACCGGGCCACAGAAGATGACAATGCAGCCACTCCTGATGAGATCTGATAGACTAGGATCAGAAGAAAGGAGAGGAAGCCCTCCCTATCAGTGGACTTGGGGAGGGACATGCATGGAGAAGGCAGAGAGAGGGTGGAATTAGGAGGGGAGGAGGGGGGGTTATGTGAATACAGTGTAATTAATAAAAATTAAAATAAAACATAAAAAAATAAGGACCTTATTTTGAAAATTGTAATTCTCCCATCATTAAAATAAACACTTTAAAACTACAAAAATTCTCCTATAATTAAAATACAACTTTTAAAACTACATTTGATGTCTCTCAGAATTGTTAGTGAATTGCCTTAGACTTTTATGTTTTGCTTCATTCAAAAATAACTATCTGATTCCTAGTTATATGTGGAATTTACTTTAATTTCACTTTAGGTAAGTTCTGCTTTTACACAGTTATTCATAATACATGTTCTTAAATAAGTACACATGTAACATAGCTAAAACAATTCATAAGTCCTTTTATTAGGATAGATATTTGAAAAGTCTTTGTGTGCAAGTTCTGCTTTATTCTCCATTTTTATAATCACCAACAGCAACTTTCATACTAATATGACAGGATTCAGTCTTAATTTAAATTTTCTAGTCTTTAAGCCCTGCTGTGGATGTATTTTATACAGATCCTCTTACTGAAAAGATGTAAAGATGTGTGGTGATTCTATTCCATAGAAATACATGAATGCTTCACTCCTAAAAGATGAATCTAAAGCCTTTTGTGATTCTTTATCTAATCTCAAGATTTTTTAAAAAAGTAATCAAATAGCAAAACCAGAATCCCCATAGAGAGCTATTGGTTTAGGTATTTGTGTAACTGTTTTGTCCGTGTGAAATGTCTCCTTTACTGTCTCCTGCAGTATCTAATCTCATCATATCTTACTTTCACAGTGCTTACAAATACTGTCACCAGTGAAAACGGCCTTTGCTCTGGGAGCAAGCAAGTAAGGTGTCAATTATATACCTAGAGGAAGAAGATATGTGACCTAGAAATTTAAACCCATTTTGCCTTTGTGATTTGGATAGATTCACTCAGTGTGAAAAGAAGACATGGGAGAGAGCTGCATTTTAATAATTTACCTCTTGTAGGAGATGTGTTACTAGGCATGATCCTATCACTAGAGTGTTGTGGTCCTGGGAAACACCTTACAGAGTTATATATTTAGCTAGAATGCTTTGAATTTTAACAAAATGTAGAAAAAGGAGAAATTATCGAGAAAAACCACTGTTTTTTTGTTTTACTTTTGAGAAATCATGTTGAATTCAGTATGCCTGTCTGAAGGTAAGGGTAAATTTTTCCTCTTATGTTTCTGAATACACTGTTTCATTGTATTGCATACAATTTTATTATAGGTGTTGATGTCTATATAAAGTGCCTACTTGAGAGCTAGAAATGTCATAAAGAAAAAATACTTGATTGACACTTCAATCATAAGTATTGAAAAATATAAGAACTTGGTCTAATTAATGTTAGAATTCCCTGATTGCTTCAAGTGTAAACTGAAATAGAAAGGATTATAAAAGATGATCACAGCAAACACTCTTGGATTTTATGAAGGAAATGTTTTTAGAATTATGTCTTTTATTTTTTGAGTTTATAATTTAATTACATCATTTTTCTTTTTCTTTTTCTGCCTCCAAACCTGCTAATATACTACTCATGCCCTCTCTCTTGGCCTTTGTTACATTAGTTACAGTATATATAATCCTAACACAAACTGCTCACCCTGTATAATGTCACTTACATGCATACCTTCAGAGCTGACAATCTTATACTGTACAATCAATTACTGTGCTACAACTTACCAAAGGTATAGACGAGAAGTCCAATTCCAATGATCACATCTACAAAACAACTCCTCCACCTGAGGCTCAGGGATCATTGCAGAAGAGGTAATCTAAAGATGGTAAGTGTCAGAGGATTAGGGGCTTGCTGTGTGATTTTGTGCATCAGTAATGTCTGAAGGTATAGCCATAATCTCCACTACTTGACTGGCTAAACTGAATAAGAACAACAATAGAAATGATAGAGTGAACTAGGGAAAGCTCACCAGGCCGCAGGCCCACATGGAGGATATTTTTAAAGCAGCCATGTGATAGAGCTTTGTATGTTCTCTTTGATGTTTGAATGACAGAAACTTTCTGCTGCCTAGAAATGGCAGATTTTTACCTCATGTTGAATAAGATAAGGATAAATTTTTAATGAATGGGAGAGACTACTCTAACTAGATTTACTGTGTTGGAAGTTACTCTTCAAGCTCCTAGAGAAGAAAGGTAGTCATCATTCTCATCCAGATATAGTCTCTGCTGCTGTAACAAAAGATCTACCAGAAAAAAAAATGTTATGAGTGTAACCAAGTGCATTTGTCTTAGATTTACAGTCAACTTTATGAGATCAAATTCATAAAGGACATTTCAAAAGTAGCCAAGATCCTGAAACTAAGTAAGTTTATGTGCCAATGGGAAAAATCTCTTGCTATTTTGTCCTAAAGGAACGTGGCATAAAAGTGACTCCTAATGACATATTGCTCATCAGCAAACATCACCCAGTAGAAATAACACAGAGATCCACAACTGGATAATGCACAAAGACTGATAAACTTTGAACAACTAGCCCTAAATGGGTTATTTTCATCAAAGTTCTCTCCTCAAGCTTCACTGATCTAAGCAAAAGATGAGGCAGAATTATTGTAAGAACAAGAGATGGTAGATATCCCTAAGGAAGCAGTGTCTTCTAGACACAGCAGGACTGCTGAGTAGATATACTTACAGAGACTGTGACAGCACTCACAAGACTTGTACAAGTTCAAAGAAAACAAACTTCAAGAAATGAGAAGGTGACCTTGTCACAAAGACTCATCCCTGATCAATAATCCATTCGGATATAATACAAACTAGGAAAGAAAAAAAATTTAGTTTTTACCAGTATAGTACAACTGCACATAACACCTACCATTCAGGGCAGGCCCCATGCTAGGAAGTTGGCCTACACAAAAGAGTCAATGTCTTTGTTTTGTCTTGAAGGTTTTTGTTTTGTTTTCTCCTGTTATTTTTGTCATATTGTTTTTTTTTGTTTGTTTGTTTTTTGTATATTTTGGTTTTCAAACTGTTTTTCCCTCCTCTGGGAGAGAAAAAGAGAGAAAGAGCACAGTGCTATGTGAGTAGAAAGGTGAAGAAAATATTGGAGAAATTGGGAAATGAAAAACACTATCCAACAATGTTACATGAAAATTATTTTAAATAAAAATAAGGAAATTAAGCAACATTTATGCTAAGAGTTCTAGCATTCTAGCGCATGATGGTTTAGACTCAGAAGTTGGCAATTATAAAAAAAAAAGAGAGGGCCAATGATTTTCAAAACAATAGTCTCTTTATTGTGGGAGTCTGGAGAGACAGTCACAAACTTATACTTGAAAATAAAAGTTAAGGCTATTTCAGTTTGCTTCTTGGGTCCATTGTATGGAAAACCTTTTTCCAAGCCATTACTCTGATGTAATGTTTACTCTATCATTGTCACTGAGGTATGTTTTATGTATGCAGAAGAATGATATTAGTCTTTTTGTTCTTATTAGGAATTGAGTCCATCAATGTTGAGAGATACCACTGACCTGTTGTTCTTAATTCTAATTACTTTGATATTTGTGTAGTAGTGTGTGTGTTTGTGTGTGTGTGTGTGTTTGTCCCCTCTTTTGGTTTTGCAGGTATAAGGTATAGGGTATTTCCCATGGTTTTTTTTTGGGGGGGGTGTGTGTAATAACTTCCTTGGTTGGAATTTTCCTTATAGTATCTTCTGTAATGCCACAAATGATGCTGGTATTAACAGGATGTTTGCATGCAGAAGAAAGCAAATAGATTCATATTCATCAATCTGCACAAAACTCAAATTCAAGTGGATCAAAGACCTTAATATAAAACTGGATATACCAAACCCAAAAGAAAAGAAAATGGTGAATAGCCTTGAATGTATTGGTACAGGAGACAACTTTATGAACAGAATACCATCAGCTCAGGCACTAAGAGCAACAATTAGTTAAGTGGAACATCATGAAACTGAAATCCTTTCTGCGAGACAAAAGACATCATAAATACAACAAAATACAGCCTATAGAATGGGAAAAGATCTTTACCAACCCTACATACAACAAAGGGATAATATCCAAAATATATAAAGAAATAAAAAAATTAACAACAAACCAAATAACCCAACTAAAATGGGGTTTGGTGCTAAACAGAAGTATCAACAGAGGAATCTTGAATGTCTGAGAAGCACTAAAAGAAACGTTCAAAATCCTTACTTGTCAGGGAAATGCAAAACAAAATGACTCTGAGATTCCATCTTCCACATGTCAGAATAGCTCAATAACTCAGGCTGGCAAGGATGGGAAACAAGGGGAATACTCTTCTATTGCTGGCAGGATTGGCAATTTGTACCACCACTTTGGAAATTAATCTGGTGCTTTCTCAGATAGTTGTTAATAGCTCTACCTCAAGATCCAGTTATTATACTTCTGGGCATATACCCAAAAGATGTTCAGCAATAACGTAAGAGCAGTTGCTCACTTATTTTTATAGCATCTTTATTTGTAATAAGCAGAAACTGGCAACAACCTAGATGTCCCTCAACCACAGAATGGATAAACAAAAGGTGGTACATTTACAAAATCGAATACTACTTAGCCATTAAAAAACAAGACATTTCAGGAGTGGAGTCGATTTGATTTTTTTAACCTAACTTATTTGGGGTTCTTTATATCTCTTTCTCCCTTCTCCCCTAAATCCCTTCCAATACCCCGACATCAGGAGGAGAGAGAGAAAGTTAATGGAGGAGAGGGCATAGTTCTCTTTAGTTACTTCCTGCTGGTTAGTGATGTTGAGCTCCTAAAGGCCTCTCCCTCCCTTCTGACCCATGAACCTTAGGAAGGAGTGAAATAAGGTTAATAAAGATGGGGATGTGGACCTTTTAAGAAGTACTTTCTTGGAGAGATTCATTCTTCAACACTGGATACTAACAGTGCACTCAAACAGCAAACCAGCAATCCAAAGATAGCAGATAGCAAAAGCAGCAACAAGGATCAGCATCAACAGCAGAACGGTTCAGCCAGAGTAGCACCATTTAGCAGAACCAGCATGATTCAGCAAAACTGGCAGGAAGAATTCTCCAGAGCAACTGAAGTGAAGTAAAATAATGAGTTCTTCTTTTGTCTGTGGGCTCTTATGCCTTCTGAACAGAGAGCACACCAGGATGTTTTTCAGCTGGCAAAAGACACAACCCCTGCACAAGTCAGTCTCCTGTTGGCAAGGCTCACAAGCCCTCTCAGGAGGCTCTTTATCAGCTGACAAAGATCATCCACATCTCACAAGGATGCTATCAGCTATGGACAAATCATTCCCGCATCCTACACTTGGGACTACACCAAAAATATCCACACAACGCAACCAAAACTTCCACTACAGACATCATACAATTTGCAGGCAACTGAATCAGAATAGAAAAGATCATGCTGACTGAGGTAACCCAGACCCAGAAAGACATACTTGGCGTGTACTCAATTCTAAGTGGTTATTAACCATTAAGTACAGAATAAACATGCTACAATCCACAGACCCAGAAAAGCTAAGTAACAGGGATGAACCAAAAGAGGATTCTTGAATCTCAATTAGAAGGGAAAATAAAATAAACATCTAAAGTAGATGGAGGAGGTATCTGGGTGGGGAGGGGGTGGGAAGAGATACAGAGGTGTGGAGAGCAAGGGGTGAGGGAAGGACATGAGAGAGTGGAAATCAGTGGTGGAGTTGTGGGGATGTGTATCTCTGTGAAGGAAAGGTTTCACTTTAACTACAGGGGTGACCCTAGTTGAGACTCCTAGTAATGAGGATTTGGAGCCAAAAGTGGTGACCTCCTGTAGCCAGGTGGAATTTCCAGTGGAGAGAAGGGGACACCAAACCACTCAAAAAAACCTTTGACCCAAAATTTGCCTTGGCTATAAGAAGTGTAGGGAGCAGGGATTGAGGGAATGGCCAACTAATAACTGTCCCAACTTGAAACCTACCCCATGGGAGAGAGCCAACTGCTGACACTATTAATGAGACTCTGCTATGCTTGCAGACAGGAGCTTAGCATAACTGTAGTCTGGAATCAGATGAATAGACCCACATTCAAACAATAGACAGAGCTCAGGGAGTCTTGTGGAAGAGTGGGAGAAAGGACTGAGGGACCTGGAGGGGTAATGGACACTAAAAAGATCTACTGAGTAAATTAGCCTAGGCACTTGGGGGCTCACAGACACTGAAACACCAACAAAAGTGCATGTATGGGCTGGCACTAGATGCCATACTTGTATGTAGCAGATGTGCAGTTTGGTCATCATGTGTGTTCCCTAACAATTAGAGTAGGGGCTGTCTATGACTCTGTTGCTTGCCTTTGGATCCCTCTCTTAGCTGGAATGCCTTGTCTAGCCTCAATGGGAGAGCATGAACTTAGTCCTGTTGGGACTTCATGTGCCAGGATAGATTGGTACCTATGGAGGGCCTCC
Source organism: Rhombomys opimus (assembly GCA_010120015.1). Lineage (NCBI taxonomy): Eukaryota > Metazoa > Chordata > Mammalia > Rodentia > Muridae > Rhombomys > Rhombomys opimus. Next base: position 141,712 of record REGO01000389.1, on the reverse strand, counting down.
TCTTCTCTGAGGAGATGGAGAAAAGTTGGATGGGTTAGGGCATGTGAAGGTGGGAATGGTAGGAGAGGAGAGTGGAGCTGTGATCATGTTAAAGTAATTAAATAAAAAATATATCAGAAAAAAAGAGTTCAAGGACATTGTCTCCACTAAACAATGTGGTTTAATATTTATCCATGTAAATCTATTTTTTTCAAGGCACTTTAGAAAAGATGTTAACAAACATTAAAAAAAATGAAAGAGGGACTAAAAGATTTCCATTTAGGAAAGAGAGAGTTGCAGTTTCTGAACTAAGATTGAGATAACAAGCAGATTGTACAGTAGAAGATGACAAACAATTCCCTCATGGGATAGAAATAAATAGGAGAGGAGAGGAAAAGTTATGCTTCTTGAATTATAGATCTCTGGAAGCCAGGATGCTTAACTGAGCATCAACAAGTATTTACATTAAGAGAAGCCTTTAATATGTGTAAGCTCATATCTCATTAGAGGCATTTTTAGCCCTACTACTTTCCCTAGTTGCGTATAATTTTCTTTCAAAATATGTATTTAGGCTAAGTTTTCTAAGTTTTAAAATAAGATTGTTCTCAAAATAGGCAAAGTGTCTCAAACCTGTATTCCTAGGAGACATGCAATTTCTGGCTTTTGAGCACATGAACTGCTATCAGTTCAGTTTGTGGCTATGCAGGTCTACCTATTGATTTCTGTGTTGGTCTGGGCGTCAATAGGAGATACTCTCTTAACTTTTATTAATTTCACTTTGTATCCCCCCATAAACCCTTCCGTCCTCCCCTCCTAAACCCACATTCCCTCCCCCTTCTTCACGCATGTCCCTCTCCAAGACCACTGATAGGGGAGGTCCTCCTCTCCATCCTTCTGATCTTAGTCTATCTGATCTCATCAAGAGTGGCTGCATTGTCATCTTCTGTTGGCCTGGTAAGGTTGCTCCTCCCTCAGGGGGAGGTGATCAAAGAGCAGGCCAATCAGTTTATGTCAGAGGCAGTCCTTCTTTCCATTACTATGGAACCCACTTGGACACTGAACTGCCATGGGCTACATCTGTGCAGGGGTTCTAGGTTATCTCCATGCATGGTACTTGGTTGGAGTATGAATCTCTGGAAAGACTGCTGTGTAAAGACACAAATGGTATATATTCACTCATATAGACATATAATATAGGATAAAACTACTAAAATCTGTACATCTAAAGAAACTAATCAAGAGAGGGGACTCTGACTAAAATGCTCAATCCCCATCCGGAATGGCAAAGAGGATGGACATCAGAAGAAGGAGAAAGCAGGAAACAACCTAGGAACCTGCCACAGAGGGCCTCTGAAAGGCTCTGCCCTGCAGATTATCAAAGCAGATGATGAGACTTATGGCCAACTGTTGGGCAGAGTGCATGGAATCTTATGAAAGAAGTGGGAAATAGTAAGATCTGGAGAGGACAGGAACTCCACGAGGAGATACTCTCTTAAAGAACCTAAATGAAAAAAAAAAAAAAAGAACCAAAATGAACAACAAATGAACAAACCACAACCAAAGCAGCAACAAGATTTATTTTTTTCCTTTTCACAAAAGGCCTGAGGCAAGCTACTTACTACTCACAAAAAAAGGGCTTCAGTTTGTCTGTACTACAGAATAATTGAAGTGTAGCTCAGAGAAGAGGAACTTGTCTAGTGTTCCTGAAACTCTAGATTCAGTTGCAAGTGCCACACACACACACACACACACACACACACACACACACCACAAACACAGCACAAACACAGACAGGCAAAAACACACCTCATATACACACAAATATATCGCACACAACACAAAAACACAGAGACTCAAGCACACACATATACCCATACACACACATATACCACAAACACACAACAGAACCACAGATAAAATCATCACATATATACAGAGATACACTGCCTCACCCCCACACTTACACTAGCAAAGACTGGTCAAGGTAAGTTTTAAAGCTTATTACTATTAGTTATGTAATTTATATATTTTAGAATATGATATGTTGGTATTCATACGTCACAAAGGTGGTCTTCACCATGGGAAATGAGCTCTGTACACATCAGAAAGGATGATATTAGGTGTAGATCACGCCATTTGTATCACAGCAAGCTGACATAGACATATGCTCATATGTAGCATGGATACATGGATCATTTGCACCCCTCCCCCTTTTTTATGTTCCCTGCCTAGCATCTTTTATCATTGCCAGATTAGATGTTTAGGACCATCCCTAAATCTACGCCTATTTTTAATTTTTGACTTGTTGTTAAGTCTTATATGTTTTAAAGTAAGAAATTCCTCTGTATGGTAGACCAGTTGTGTGCTGGCAATACAGAGCAATTTTGAATATGAATGGACAGATACACCAGAAAGTGAGTGCCACAGAGACCATGCAAGATCATCTGAGTCAAAGTTACTATTCCTAATTTTGCACCATTGCCATTCCTCTAAGAATCTGTTATGTAAGAATAATTCATCTTCCACATTAAGCAAAAAAAAAGAAGTCATCTAGACTTGAAGAGCACACATTATTTATGCAAATGCTAAGGGTTTATGTCAATTAATGTTTCATTTATATATTCTCTTTGACATGTATCTGATTCATTACAGCTCCATTGCTGCTAATTCACCATGTAGGGGAAATGCCAAACAGGTTAATTTTTCTGTGAATATGAGCAATTTTATCACATCATTTCACCAGTTTTTTCTCCTCCCTAACACAGGAATAGCATTAATACAAGAACTAGGGAACATTTTATCATGTCTCTTTTATGTGTTAAGTGATTCCAGGAACTGCCAAGTGCACCTTAAGGACAGTGCTGTGTCAATTACCATAATCACTGTCCCGTCTTTCCCTCACAGACACCTGCCATTAAGTTTCAGCTTAGTCCTGAATGTCTCTTGATTTTTAACCTTTTGAGAGATGCCCCAACTTCTCATATAAGAGTCAATTCATTAATTTTTCAGATGTATTAACATGTTTGAAAAAGTGACCTTCTCTACCTTAAACATCTCTTTTTCTGAAATTGACTTAAAATTTTAATTGTAAAATTATCTCTCATGTTTTATAGGGCATCTATATTTCCTTTACTTAAATATTTTATAACATACAGAAGTTTTCCAACACATTTACAGGTGCCACCTTTACTATAACTATTCCAGGTGAGAGTAATACTTGTGTTTTGTTTATTCCTTGTGGCGTTACTCTTCTCTGCTTTAAATACTTTATGAAAATTCATTTCTAAAATATAGTTTGAACATCCCTACACTGCTGTCATCATTACTAAAAAATAAATAAATTGTGGCCAACAACTTGAATCCAGACTAAATTTTTATATTGAATGAAATAGATGATAATAGAGAAAAAAAATCTTACCTTGCCAAACAAAGGGCCTTTACAGTTATCTGTTAAACCTTTTATGAGTTTATTATTAAATTTCTAAACATACATACACAAATTATGATATTTATAATGAAGTTACTTTCTCTATTTTATCTGAAATTTGTGTGCTTGAGCCACTTCATCCCCTGGAGGGACTGCGGGAAATGTGTTGATCTATGGATTTTTCTCAGTTACAAAGTGTCTTGTCATCTCAAATGCATTTGCTTACATGTGTCCTTAAAACCACTGTATTTCCAAGAAGATGTACTGACTCTGTAGTAGGACTCCCTCATTTCTGTTATGTCCTACACCCCTCTCTCTTTAAAATTTTTTAAAATTATTTTTCCATTGTATGTTTTTTGCTTCTTTGTCAAAAATCAAGTATCCATAGTTGTGTGGGCTTATTTCTCAAGATCCAGCTATAACACTCCTGGGCAT
>REGO01000389.1:104154-114889 GCA_010120015.1 Rhombomys opimus | reverse complement strand
CTTATGGGGGGATACAAAATGAATAAAGTGTAATTAATAAAAGTTAAAAAAAGAAAAAAAAAGTTAAAAAAAATGAAAAAAAAAGAAATCAACATCCAATTGTAAGTGTACAATTTTCATCGTGTAGGAGCAAAATAATTTTAAAAAAGAAATGCCCTACTATCTTTTATTCTAAGTAAGTCTGATATACAGTTTTGTTAAGTAAAATAATGAGGCCTTAGGATATACTTTTAGGTAAAACCTGTAATGATTTATTAAGCAATAAGGATATTCCAAATTGAAAAGATTTAGACATTTCCAAGAAAATATAGTCTGTGTTCCTCAGCCACATTGCATTTTAACAAAATCACACAGTTAAGAGAGCATTTTTCAAAGATTTTTACTCTAAAACATCTGACAACAGATGTCTTTACTCAAACACATATTTTCTTATTTCATCCTACTACTACATGGAAAAAAAATGACAATTCCTAACACTGGTTCCAAGGGATTTTGGGCTCCAGATGGTCTGTCCTAAGGTTCATGGTGCTGAACTCTGGATCTAAACTGCACATGTCTAAATACCTAGCAAAAATCAAAACTCTGTTTTGAAGTGAAAAATTCAGTATATATTGGCATACTGCCTCAATTCCTGTCTCCTACATTTCCTTAAAAATGAAAAGGCTATCCTGTTTTCCTTTATGAAAGAGGATTAAGCTTCTTCCTGAATGTCTTGTTTAGCTTCTTTAGGACTATAAATTTTAGTATGTTTATCCTATATTATATGGCTAATATCCACTTAAAAGTGATATATACCAGTGTGTCTTTCTGCTCCTGGGTTCCCTCACTCAGGATGATATTTTCTAGTTCCATCTATCTGCCTGCAAATTTCATAATTTCCTTGTTTTTAATTAGACAGTAGGCTAGGGTAAGATAGAAGAGAAGGTGGTCCTCTCCTATCAGTGGAGTGGGGGAAGGGCATAGCAAGTGAAGAGGCTGGGTGGGTGGGACTTGGAGAAGACAAGGGAGGGGGCTGCAGAAGGGATACAAAGTGAATAAATTGTAATAAATAATAAATAAATAAATAATGCTCAACATCCTTAGAAATCAGAGAGATGCAAATCAAAACAACCCTGAGATTTCACCTTATAGCCATCAGAATGGCAAAGATTAAAAACTCAAATGACAACACATGCTGGAGAGGTTGTGGAGAAAGGGGAACCCTCCTCCACTGCTGGTGGGAATGTAAACTTGTACAACCACTTTGGAAATCAATCTGACACTTTCTCAGACAATTAGGAAAAGTGCTACCTCAAGATCCAGCTATACCACTCCTAGGCATATATTCAAAAGAAGCTCAAGTACACAATAAGGACATTTGCTCAACTATGTTTGTAGTAGCCTTATTCGTAACAGCCAGAAACTACAAACAACCCAGATGTCCCTCATTTGAGGAGTGGATACAGAAATTGTGGTACTTTTACACAAAGGAATAGTACTCAGCAATTAAAAACAAGGAAATAATGAAATTTGCAGGCAAATGGTGGTATCTAGAAAAAAATCATCCTGAGTGAGATATCCCAGTAGTAGAAAGACACACATGGTATATACTCACTTATAAGTGGATACTAGACCTATAAGATAGGATAAACATACTAAAATCCATTCACCTAAAGAGGATGAACATGAAAGAGGACCAGGAGTAAGATGATCAACTCTCACTTAGAAAGACAAATGGGATGGACATGGAAAGTAGGAGAAAACAAGAAATAGGACAGTAGCCTACCACAGAGGGCATCTGAAAGACTCTCCCTAGCAGTGTATCAAAGCAGATACGGAGACGCATAACCAAACGTTCCACAGAGTTGAAGGAATCATATGATAAAAGGGGGAGTTAATATGACCTGGAAAAGACAGGAGCTCCACAAGGACAAAACATATCAGGGCACAGGGGTCCTCTATGAGACTGTTTTTCCAACCAAGGACCATGTATGGATATAATCTAGAACCTCTGCTCAGATGTAGCCCATGGTAGCTCAGTAACCAAGTGGGTTACCCTAGTAAGGGAAACAGGAACTATTTCTGACATGAACTCAACAGTTAGGGTCCCGTCACTCAACGACTGGCTCCTTTACCTTTCCCACAACCCCTGAGAGAGGAGCAGCTTTCCTAGGCAAAAAAGAGGACATGGCAGCCATTCCTGAAAATACCTAATAAGCTAGGGTCAGATGGAAATGGGAAAAGGAACTCCGCTAGCAGTGGACTTGGAAAGGTGTAGGGAAGAGATGAAAAAGGGAGGGTGGGATTGGGAGGTAATAAGGGAGGGGGCTATGGCTGGGATACAAAGTAAATAACCTGTGATTAATATAAAAAATAAAAATTAATAAATAAAAAAAAGAAAATAAAAAAGAAAGGCATCACGGTTATGGTTTCTATTGCTGTGAAGCTACACCATGACCAGGCAACTAAAATAAATAAATGAATAAATAAATAGAATAAAATGGCTATCTCTCCAAAGAGCTCAATCCATTCCTAAATTTTAGACAGAACCTCAGTTGTACTTCTTAAAAATACCACAAGGAGAGCAACAGAACCAGAAAATTTGAACACAGGGGTCTTCCCAGAGACTCATACTCCAACCAAGTACCATGCATGGAGATAACCTAGAACCCCTGCACAGATGTAGTCCATGGCAGCTTACTGTCCAAGTGGGTTACATAGTAATGGGAAGAGGGACTGCCTCTGACATAATCTGATTGGCCTGTTCTTTGATTACCTTCCCCTGAGGGGAGAGCAGCTTTACCAGGCCACAGAAGATGACAATGCAGCCATTCCTGATGTGATCTGATGGACTAAGATAAGAAGGAAAGAGAGGAGGACCACCCCTATCACTGGACTTGGGGAGGGGCATGCGTGAAGAAGGGGGATGGAGGATGGGACCTGGAGGGGAGGAGGGAGGGCTTATGGGGGGATACAAAGTGAATGAACTGTAATTAATAATAAAAAAATAAAATACATTGTTCAAAGATTATTTAAATACAAAATTCATAAAACTTGTTGAGTTAAAATAAAATATGCATTATATATACAAATAAACCTTCATGAAATAAAAAAAAAATCTCTCTAAGACATGCAAATCAGTTTCCTCAGAAGAACATTATCATTTCAATCTCCTATGAGAACTTTATTTAGGATCTTAGTTTCCTAAGGCAGTTGACAAAGATATTAAATAATCGTGTTTCTATATGTCTTCCAAATTCTATTTCTCTGTTGCTTCATTAGAAAGCAGTACACACGCTTTTTATTTTAGTCTTTATATGACTATGTGTGCCAAGTGATATTTAACATCATATTTTAAAATTTTATAGGTGAAAACTACTTTAGCTCCACTTTATCATTCATTGTCAAAGACATCCTTTACCAATGTAAAATTGATGAGACTTTCAGAAATAATTTTTATTTGAAATAGCCTAATGCCATTCACTTCCCTAGTAAATATAATATATATCTTACTTCTCTGTACCAAAATCTTCAAAGTCAGACTTTTATAATAATATGCTAAATCAATTTTAAATTTTTAGTTTATTTTCCTAACACTTTCATTAGTTTTGAGTCTTTTTCCTACATATTTAAATTTAATAGCTATATTATTTAAATCATTGTGTTTGGCAAGTAGAATAGACTTAGAACTTAAGCAGTGCAGCATTTATTTTTACCACTGGAACTTGAGTGGCAAGCATCTGTGAGGTATATGTATGGGCTGGGAAACCACCTGTTCCTCTTCAAAAACAGCAAGCACTCTGTCTTCTTACTTTGCTCTTACTTCTATCTTTCTATACCTTTTTCTAATATTCATGTTTAAGGAATTTCTTTTGGTATTAAAGATATATCTATTTTTTTCATACCTTCTGAGCACAACACTGATACTTTATGCTTTTTAAAAAAAAATTCACTTTACATTCTGGTTGTAGCCTCATCCCCCCTCCCCTCCCAGTTCCACCCCCTCTTTCCCCATATATATAATACATATATTAGTAATATATATAATACATATATTAGTTAAAGTTCAACCATATTAATGATCTTAAAGATGACCTATAATTGCATAAATTAACATTCCAAAGAGCAAAGAGTTACTGTTGTTAAATTTAAGATTCCATACTGTGGATGAAATTATAATGAATGAAAGATTGTTATAAACTACTGACAACATCAGTAACAGTTTTGAATACATTAATTTGAGTTTGTTTCTCAGAAAATTCTGGCCTCTCTGGCAGTGTTTAACTAAATGGGTAATCAAAAGATACCTAGATAGCAGGATGGAACATGTATGGAGGGAGACAGTCCATCCAAGTCACCTTCCTTCATTAAGGAAATGTAGTGGATGCCAATGTATTTTTGTTTTGAACCCAAGTGTGGAATGTGGAAACACATTTTGGTATATCTCCCATGGAAAAATCCCCCATGGTAAGGCATGTGATGTTTATCAGCTGGAAGCTATCTCATGTGGAGGGCATGTTTTTTGTCAGCTGAAAAAGGGTCTTGTATGGTCTATGGGGAGGTACAAAATAGCCCCAAAACAAAGGGATCACTTTGTATTGCTTTCCATCTCTTGGTTTCTTCCTTGCTCATGGCTTCAAGACACTCCTAGAGAGAAACTCTGTAGAGAATGCTTTTGAGGTTGCTGTTGTATTTGCTGGATTTCTGGTTTGATGTTTAGCTGGACTTCTAGAATATGGATGACTGAGATTGGCATTGTCTCCAGAAAACCAGCAGGAAGTAGCTAGAGGTCTGTGTTCCTTGTCCCTATTAACCTCCTTTATTTCCTAACTGTGTGTTTGTGTTGGAGTGGGTGGATAGAAGGGAAACGGAGGCAGTTAAGAATCCTAAATATAGTAGGATTGAAGCCTACAATAGAGTTATAAATGTAACAGCCTGATTGCACTTTATAAGAACCCTTTGAACATTTTGTAGAATTTTGTTTTACTGTGAGTTTTTCATACTACAAATTATCTAAAAGAGGAAAAAAGGCAAGGGAATAAGTAAAAAAAAAATGATTTTTTTTCATCCATTAGAACAGAGAATCCTAATTATTCTGACACTTTTATAAATTACTGGTTTTTTACTATTATTAAATTTCTTATTTTTATGTTAATTACAGTTTATTCACTTTGTATCCCAGCTGTATTCCCCTCTCTCATTCCCTTCTAACCCTAGCTTCCCTTCCTCATCTCCTCCCATGCCCCTCTCCAAGTCCACTGATAAAGGAGGTCCTCCTCCCCTTCCATCTGACCCTAGTCTATCATGTCTCATCAGGACTGGCTGCATTGTCTTCCTTTGTAGCCTGAAAAGGCTGCTCACCCTTCCAGGGGAGGTGATCAAAGAGCCAGCCACTGAGTTTATGTCAGAGACAGTCCCTGTTCCCCTTACTAGAGAACCCACTAGGACACTTAGCTGCCAAGATTGCTCAGCCATTAAAGGTGATGCTGACAACCATAAATATAAATTACTGCTTTGATAGAAATAGTACATAACTGATTTCTTAAATAAAGAAGTAACAACATAGGTTTTTCATCAATGAATTCTATTTGTTCTAACATAATTGCTTTAAAAATTTTTATAATAAAAACAACTCAAAAAGTAAGTGTGGTTTTTCTTGCTTCTGAATTTTAAAGGCATCTCAAGATTTCAGAAATGTATTTATTCAATTAATATAATTAATTTCTAGGTGCTCAATTCACTTTATTCTAGCAAGGTGGGGACTTTTTTAAAAAGACACAGCAAAATGCCTCAACGTATTAAATTCCATGTGCTTTATTTTACAGAAATAAAGAGTGGATTGCTTGCTCTGAAAGTAAGTGGAGCTACAGGGTGAAGAATATGAAGAAACTGGTCAATATTCATGAGGCTACACCTTCAAAAGGAGATTAAGTCCTAGATTTATCACATAGACTCTATAGAAACATCTCACCTATTGAGAATAAGTCATTGTTTCTATTTTAATAGTTTGTAGAAATAGTTTCTAAATTGTTCTATCAAGGAGAAATATAGCTAGTCATCCTATCAGAAGATCTCTGAATCTATAGATTGATGATCTTGTATGGCCTTCTGAAAATCACATTATAGGTGAGATATCCCCACCGAGGCTGTCTCAAGTCCCTAAACACATGAACCAAGAGTCAGTAAGGAGTTCAGTGAGTTTCTAATGGTCAAAGACAATTCTACAAAAATTGCTAACTGACAGGGACTGAACTTTCGTGCACTAGTTCAGATACTGAAGGTGCTGCAGTGTGGAGCACTTAGTAAGAAATGGACGCTCCATACCCTCCATGTTTCCCCTCGTACATTTTCTTCTTTCCCATCATTTTCTTCCTCTCTTTACTTACTCTTCCTTTTTTCTTTTGTTTTTTTTTTGTCCTGAGTTTGTATACATTACCACAAATTGATAGTTATAAGTAATACCTTGTCTTTAGTTCATTTGTTCTGACTAGATAATTTAAAACCAAAAATAGTTAAAAAGAGGCCGTCCTTCCAGTTATAAAATCCAAATACCACATTTAGGAATTAAAATCTGCAAATACTCATGACTGTGAAGTACTTCCCCATAAAACTAGTTGCCTTCAACTTCTGGGATTTATAAAAACCAGCCAAAAAGTATCAGAAAAGAATTAAGTTATGTCACCTCATTTGTTGTTGTATAGGAAACTTGAAAAATCGGTATGTGTGAAAATATAGTATGTATTGTCATAATATCCAGACCTTACTTAGCATTAAAATTAGAGTGCTGAGTATATTTTCCATTTACAAATAAAATCGTTAATCTGGACTCATTATATGAGCCCTATTGATCCTGAAAGGGATTTGATGAAGTAGCATAAAGTTATTAAATGCTGTTCTTATCATGAAGAAAAATAAGCTTATGTGTGCGTTCTGCTGATAGTGGGCTAAGGAATTACTTGTGAAAGACAGCACATTATTTTCATGTTTCAATTACTTGGGGAGTATTATCATTTCTTTAGACAACTGATGCTCAATGAAACAAAGAATTTTCGACTTCTACAATCTATCTTCATAACTCAGTGAGCTGATTGCATTAATCATTGTGCTTCTCTCAGAACTCATGAAGCCTACAGTATTAAGCTAAGTACATCAGCCACACTCAAATTTGCTGTGACCAGTCACAGGCGCTAAGTATTCTTTTTATTTTTGATTATGAAAGCAACAACCACTCTATCAGCCATACTAAATAGATACTTAGGCTTCAACTACCTCACCTCCTAGGGGTTGTAGATGTACACAAAATGTCTGTGCATTTAAGCTCAGCTACAGCTTAGGGAAAAAGCTAAGCCATTATCTTCCTATGACACAGGAAATAAAACACTCATTGTCTCAAAAGATGACTCAGAATAGAGATAATGTTGTCATCAGCTCCACACCAGTTATTGCCCCAATTTTTTTTTTTTTTAATTTTTAGGCTAACTACAATAGTCAGTCTCCTTTTGTTCAGTGTATTTTCTTTCCTATTTAGGCTTTTACTATTGTTTGCTAAAATTAGGCTTTGATTCTCAAGCATTGAGCCATTTTCAAAAAGCTATCATAATCCTTGTACCTATAAGCAAAAGCTATTGCAGTTATTGCTATACACATGACTTTAATTTAATACTTGCATATGTATATGTCTATGAATTTATTTATATATAAAATATATAAAACACATATCATAACTTTTTAAATTCAGTCTAAAATACTGACTCTATTCTTTCTGCTAGCAAGTATTTTTAGTTCACAGTAGAGTTCCAAAGTTCTGTTGAGTGCTACTCAGCTACTCACATGGATGTTTATTTCAACTAGTTAATAATCCTGTGGACAACAGGAAATCAAGGGTTTATTTATTTGTTTGTTTGTTTGGTTGGTTGGTTTGGTTTGTTCAACCTGAATCTTATCAAAAAACTCCTTGTGTTTAAAACCTACTCTGTGCCAAACAGAAAATAAAGTAAATTGAAGTCATTCTCCCCCCACACACACACACACACTTACCATGTACATTGTATTGCCAAGGTCCTGTACTCACTTGAGTGACAAGTTGCAAATCTCTGTCACCAATCTGTTTGACTCTAATGATGAATATGTCTAGGCTCAGTGGCATACAGATTAGCACTTGGGCGACTGTGGTAACAGAATTTTAAGTCTGAGACCAACTTACCCTACATTTTGATTTTTGTACCAGCTGGAGCTAAGGCTGTGTTTCAGTTCAACAAACAATAAGATTCTGTGGATCTGCATTTAAGGAACTTCAGTTTCTATTCACATGTGACAGTTGAGTTGACAGCGTTATTTGGCGGTACCATATACACAGTAAAATGGAACCAACAACAGAGATTTTTGTCAGTTCCTCTCAAATTATCATTACAAGCCCACATGATTTCCATTGTATTCTGGATCATGATTTAAAAGAATTCTTAGTTATGTATTATTTATAACAACAATAATATTTTCATTATTTATATGTTTCCCGCCCACTGTTGCCTAATAACAAAGGCAGTTTTAATAAGTTTTCTTGGTTCTTAGATGTGTGAAGTGGCTAAAATATTCCATTTGACTAAATATGATTCTTTTTCTTGCATTTTCACCTAAATTGTTCTCCTTGAACATTATTAAGCAGTTTTATTGTAATATCTGTTTTCCACAAAATCCAAACATTATGTTGTATAAGAATTAATCAAGTTTTAGTATAAAAGTGAGTTAAATAAAAAACACTTTTATTTAAATTTCAGAGTGTGTTGTCATCCTTGGTCAGCACTAGATACTAACTAACTAACACATGTAACAGTAAAACCGGGCATTTAAGCACACCTGACAGAAGTCGCCTGTCTCTGCCCTCAAGTTCTAGGCAATAGGTAACTAGGTAATACTGGTATATAGTTATCTTATAAGTTTGTAAATTCTTTTCACGTTGGTGCCCGTGTCACTAGGCTATTATGTTGAGTCAACAATGAATCATGTATTCATCAATATATAATGGACTTTCGTTTCCGAGCTTGTGTATCGCTCACAGTGACATTATTACGTATGCATACTGTCTTTAAGTATTTATTTCTGTTTATCTTGGTACTAGCTCATGTGAACACTTTTCCATGGACTAAAATAAATGCTCCTTATATTCCTCACAAGTTCTGATGTTCTCTTCCAATGTCTTTTGTTCTTTGCATATTTCAATCTAGTACTTGACTACCTAGCAGATGTATCCGCAGTCAGTTAAGACACTATGACTACAACACTATGCGTAAATACAAAATCTAGTATAATTTCACTCTTCACCATTAGTCACTTATCTTAACTTAGAGTCTAATAGTACAATTAATGGTAAAAAAAAAAAATAAAGAAATTTCTTCATGCTTATCCAGCATTGGAAGTGTACTGTTTCACAAATATGAATAAAGATGATAAATTAGCCTTCCACTTTTATTATTTTACATGCATAGTTCACACATCATTTTAATAAACCTCTACATGAATAATTCTATGTCATTCCTTTCAAAGTATCTGAACGTGATAGAGCTGAATCTTGCTCATAGACTACCAGAAAAATGGTCTTCACCCTCTTTCCCTACCCAGTCACTGCTGTCATACGTGGCCTTCTAAAACAGATGAATCCAGTAAGTTGTGCTCCTTCCAGTATGGCAGCATTGATGCTCTTGTTTTCTGATATCCAGGGTTTCTATAGGAGGCTCACTTCTCCTAACTTCACTTAAGAGCTAAGATTATCCAGTGTTATTTTTTGTTTGTTTGTTTTTTCAAAAGCATGTCTTAACCTGAATAAGACTATCAGGAAGGAAAAAGCTGTGTTTTGGAAGAAAAGGTGTTATCAGAGAAAATAATGGCAAACAAACACAGAGAGAGAGACAAAAAAACAGAACGCTTTACATTTTTAATAGGCTGGAAAAGTTTTGGTTAAAAAGTCAGTAAATGTTTATCTTTTCCAGAACTTAAATTTTCTTCTGACAATTGACCAAATTAATTAAAGGAAAAATAAACCAAAAAGAGCAAAATTAGAAGAAAATACATTTTTGTTTGTTTCTTTTTCATGTTCAACCTTTTTAAAAATATATTTAATTCTTTTAATTCCTACTGCAGTCTTCCTTCTCTTCTCTCCTCCCAGTTTCTCCTTAGACTTTCCCCTACCTCCAATCCATCCTGCCTCAGTTTCTCTTCAGAAAAAGGACAAGCCAACCATGGATATCCAACTAACCATGGCTGATGAGTTGTAGTGAGACTAGGCCCCTCCTCTTCTATTAAGGATAGACTGGGAAATATATAGGAGGAAAAGTTTCAAAGGCAGGCAAGAGAGTCAGAGACATTCCCGGCTCCCACTGTTAGGAGTCAGACAAGAACAAGCTATACAACTGTTACATATGTGCAAAGGGTCCTCCCTGAGTCCTCAGAAATAAACTAACTCCAGCTGGCAAAGACCACATGCCTCTTTGAGCCAAGAAGGCAACTATCAGCTGTGGACAAACTAAAGCAGCTGCATATCTCACTCTTGGGATTAAAACAAAAACACAACACACCTGGGTTTTATTTTTTTATTTCTATTTTTTATTTTTTGCAGCTTTGTGAACTTTATGTTTCATTTTGCTTTGTTTTGACTTTTTTTTATTTTTATCAGTTACATTTTATTAATTCTGTATCCCAGCCGTGCCCCGAACCCTCATTCCCTCCCAGTCCTTCCCTCCCTCCTTCATCACCACTGTGCCCC
>REGO01000389.1:81546-102599 GCA_010120015.1 Rhombomys opimus | reverse complement strand
ATGTTTATCATATCTTATAGGTCTATATAAGTGAGTATATACCGTGTTTGTCTTTCTCCTTCTGGGATATTTCACTCAGAATGATGTTTTCTAGATCCCACCATTTGCCTGCAAATGGGTTTTTAAAGAAAGCAAAACTCCCGATACACGATGCCATACTGGGTTTGAGTTATCTTACTCAGGATGATCTTTGATGGAACTATAAAATACGTCTTTGACACAGAACATTTTTTTTGATACAGGTTTTTGTTTTACATTAGGCAAAGCTTTATTTTAGAGTAATATGCATATTTCCATCTTCATTAAAATATTTGTGTGGTTAAACAAGTTAAAAATTGAATAGCTTTGAATATAGTGAATGCAATATGTATTCTCAGGAAATCTTATTTCTTCTAAAATTTTTACAGTTGCCATAACAGTAAATTATGTTTAGCAAAATTCTAATATAGTTCTGAGGCCTTAAGATGTGGTTTGTTTTGTTTTGTTTTGTTTTCTTAATTCTCAGTGAGAATTGGTAGTTAGTGGTTGCAAGAATTAAATCTTCATTTTGTGACATCTGGAAACGCTTTAGATCAAGATAGGCGGGGAGGAGAAAGGGCTCTCAGTTATGTACAGCAAGACATTCTTTTGTTTGCATGCTTCTGAGAGAACTTTGTACATGCCACAAGTCCACATTGTAAAGAACAAAGACCAAGTTTCAAAGGCTTACCTCTATTGTGATGGAATAAAAGTATTTTTCCCTCTAACTGAATATTTCTAAGAAATATTAATACACAAAGAAAAGGGCAGCATTTGAGTCATTCAATTTTGTTTCCTGACATTACATATTTTTTTCACTGAGTAGGCCTTACATGGCAAGTGTTTTTGTTTTTTTGTTTTTTTTTTCTTTGTTTTCAGGTTCATTTTTTAAAAATTCTTACTATTTATTACACTTTCTTCACTTTGTATCCCGGCTGTGTCCCTCCTCCTTTCTCATCTCAATCGAACTCTCCCTCTTTTGTCTTCCTCTTTTAAAGACTTTATTTCACCTAAACTTAACTGAAAAATAGTCAGGATTTATGGAGTTGACAGAGTGAACTCTGAAAATTATTGCCTTTAGAATCTTAACTTCTAATTTATAAAAATATTTTTAATAATTTTCATTTCTCAGCATCCATATTTTCATATTTTGCTTGTGTATGCCCCTTTCATTCTTTTTTAGATGTTATTTTATTTTTTATAAATTTTTATTTTTTATGTTAAACAGAGGTTATTTACTTTTTAACCCAGCCATAGCCCCTTCTCTCATTCCTTCCCAATCCTACCCTCTCTCCCTCATCTGCTCCCTGCCCCTTTCCAAGTCCACTGCTAGGGGAGGCCCTCCTCCCTTTCCATCTGACCCTAGCTTATCAGGTATCTTCAGGACTGGCTGCCATGTCCTCCTCTGTTGACTAGCAAGACTGTTTCTCCCTCTGGGGGTGGGGGGTAGGGAAGAAAAGAGCCAATTGTTGAGTTCATGTCAGAAAGAGTTCCTGTTCCCCTTACTAGGGTAACCCACTTGGTTACTGAGCTACCATGGGCTACACCAGAGCAGGGGTCCTAGGTTATATCCTTACATGGTCCTTGGTAGGAAAAACAGTCTCATAGAGGACCCCTGTGCCCTGATATATTTTGTCCTTGTGAAGCTCCTGTCCATTCTAAGGTCATACTAATTACCACATCTATCATATGATTCCCTGCACTCTGTCAAAGTTTTGGTAATAAGTCTCAGCATCTGCTTTGATACACTGCTAGATAGAGTCTTTCAGATACCCTCTGTGGTAGGCTCCTGTCCTTTTACTTGTTTTCTCCTACTTCCAATGTTGATCCCCTTTGTCTTTCTAGGTGAGTTTTGATCATCTTACCCATAATCTTTTTCTTGATTATCTTTTTTAGGTGTACAGATTTTAGGATGTGTATCCTACTTTATAGGTCTAATATCCACTTATAAGTGAGTGTATATCATGTGTGTCTTTCTGCTCCTGGGATATCTCACTCAGGATGATCTTTTCTAGATCGTACCATTTGCCTGCAAATTTCATGATTTTTTTTGCTTTTAATTGCTGAGTAGAATTCCTTTGTGTTAAAGTACCACAATTTCTGTATCCATTCCTCTGTTGATGGAATCTGGGTTGTTTGCAGTTTCTGGCTATTACGAATAAAGCTGCTACAAACATGGTTGAGCAAATGTCCTTGTTGTGTACTTGAGCAGCTTTTGAATATATATGCTTTAGAGTGGTATAGCTGGATCTTGTGGAAGCAGTATTCCTGATTGTCTGAGAAACCGCCAGATAGCTTTCCAGAGTGGTTGTACCAGTTTACATTCTCACCAGCAGTGGAGGAGAGTTCCCCTTTCTCCACAACCTCTCCAGCATGTGTTGTCACTTGAGTTTTTTAATCTTAGCCATTCTGATGGTTGTAAGGTGAAATCTCAGTGTCGTTTTGATTGGCATCTCTCTGATGGCTAACAATGTTCAACATCTTTTTAAGTATTTCTCTGCCATTCTACAGAGAATTCTCTATTTAGCACCATACCACATTTTTTAATTGGGTAGCTTGAATTATTTCTTCTTAACTTCTTTAAGTGTTTATATATTTTGGATATCAGCCCTCTGTCAGATGTAGGGTTGGTGAAGAACCTTTTCCAATCTGTAGGCTGTTGTTTTGTTCTGACAACCATGTCCTTTGTTTACAGAAGCTTTTCAGTTTCATGAGGTCCTATTTATTGATTGTTACTCTTAGAGTCTGTGCTGTTGGTGTTCTGTTCAGGAAGTTGTCTCCTGTGCCAATGAGTTCCAGGCTTTTCCCCACTTTTTCTTCTAACCAATTTAGTGTATCTGGTTTTATGTTGAAGTCTTTGATCCACTTGGACTTTAGTTTTTTGCAGGGCAATAAATATGGATCTATTTTCATTTTTCTTCATATAGACATCCAGTTGGACCAGTACCATTTGTTGAAGATGCTGTCTTTTTTCCATTGAAAGGTTTAGGTTTCTTTGTTGAAAATCAAGTGTCCATAGGTGTTTGGGTTTATTTCTGGGTCTTCTATCAGTTCCATTGATCCATCTTTCTGCTTCTATGCCAATACCATGCCGGTTTTATTACTATTTCTTTGTAGTACAGCTTGAGATCAGGGATGGGGATACCACAAGATGATCTGTTATACAAGAACATTTTGGAAATTTTGGTGTTTTAGTTTTTTTTTTTTTTCTCCATATGAAGTTGAGAATTTTTCTTTCAAGGTTTGTAAAGAATTATATTGGTATTTTGATGGGCATTGCATTGAATCTGTAGATTGCTTTTGGCAGGATGGTCATTTTACTATGTTAATCCTATGGAGCCACGAGCATGGGAGATCTTTCTACCTTTTGATATCTTCCTCAATTTATTTCTTCAGAGACTTAAAGGTTTTGTTTTTTTTTTTTAAACAGGACTTTCACCTGCTTGGTTATAGTCCCCCCAAGGTACTTTATGTTATTAGTACTATTGTGAAAGGTGTTGTTTCCTTGATTTATTTCTCAAACCTTTTGTCTTGGGTTTACAGGAGGGCTTCTAATTCTTTTGAGTTAATTTTGTATCCAGCCACTTTACTGAAGGTGTTTATCAGCTGAAGGAATTCTCTAGTTGAATTTTTGGGGTCACTCATGTATACTATCATATCATCTGCGAATAGTGAAACTTTGACCCCTTCCTTTCTGATTTGTATCCCCTTGATCTCCTATGCTTGTCTTACTGGTCCAGCTAGGTCTTCAAGTATTATGTTGAATAGATATGGAGAGAGTGGGCAGCCATGCCTTGTCCCTGATTTCAGTGGGATTGATTTAAGTTTCTCTCCATTGAGTTTGATGTTGACTATAGGCTTGCTGTATATTGCCTTTACTATGTTTAAGTATGTGCTTTGTATCCCTGATC
The DNA here is from genome assembly GCA_010120015.1 of Rhombomys opimus. Taxonomy (NCBI): domain Eukaryota; kingdom Metazoa; phylum Chordata; class Mammalia; order Rodentia; family Muridae; genus Rhombomys; species Rhombomys opimus. Next base: position 98,670 of record REGO01000389.1, on the reverse strand, counting down.
TCTCCAAGACCTTAAAACATGAATGGATGTTGGACATTTTCAAATGCTTTTTTGGCATGTGAGGAGATGATCATGTTGCTTTTCTCCTTCAGTTTGTTTATGTGGTGGATTACATTGATGTATTTCCATATATTTGAACAATCCTTGGATGCTAGGGATGAAGCCTACTTGGTCATGGTAAATGATATCTTTGATGTGTTCTTGGATTCAGTTTGCAAGTATTTTATTGAGTACTTTTGCATCAATGTTCATAAGAGAGATAGGTCTGAAGTTCTCTTTTTTTGTTGGGTCTTTGTGTGGTTTTTGTATCAGGGTGACTGTGGCTTCATAGAATGAGTTTGGTAAAGTTCTTTCTGTTTCTATTTTGTGGAATAGTTTGAAGAGAATTGGAATTAGCACTTCTTTGAAGGTCTGGTAGAATTCTGTGTTGAAACCATCTGGCCCAGGGCTTTTTTTGGAAGGAAGACTGTTGATGACTGTTGTGATTTGCTTGGGGGATATAGGGCTATTCGATCTTTCTACCTGATCTTGATTTAATTTCGGTAGATGGAATCTATCAAGAAAATTGTCCCCTCCCAAACACACCCTCCCATTTCCCCACCCCTATCCCTCTCCCAGTTCACTGAAAAGGGAGGTCTTCCTCCCCTTCCCTCTGACCCTAGTCTATCAGGTCTCATCAGGAGTGGCTGCATTGTCTTCTTCTGTTGCCTGCTAAGGCTCCTCTCTCAGGGGGAGGTGATCAAAGTGAGATTGGGAGGGGAGGAGGGAGGTACAGGGGGATACAAAGTGAATAAACTGCAATTAATAACAAAAAATAAAATAATAAAATAAAAAATACTATAAAAACTGATAAAATAAAATAAAAAAGAACAAAAAAAAAAGAAAATGGTCCATTTCTTTTAGATTTTCAAATTTTGTGGCATATAGGCTTTTGTAGTATGACCAAATGATTGTTTGGATTTCCTTGGTGTCTGTAGCTATGTCCCCCTTTTCATTTCTGATTTTGCTGATTTGGATAGTTTTTCTCTGCCTTTTAGTTAGTTTGGGAAAGGTTTGTCTATCTTGTTAATTTTCTCAAAGAACCAGCTCTTGGTTTCATTTATTCTTTGAGTAGTTTTATTTCTTTTTAATTTATTGATTTCAGCCCTGAATTTGATTATTTCCAGCCATCATCTGTCCCTCTTGGGTGTTTCTTCCTCCTCCTCCTCCTCCTCTTCTTCTTCTTCTTCTTCTTCTTCTTCTTCTTCTTCTTCTTCTTCTTCTTCTTCTTCTCCTTCTTCTTTTCTTCTTCTTTTCTAGGGATTTCAGTTGGGCAATTAATTTGCTTGTATGAGATGTTACAAATTTCTATTTGAAGACACTTAGTGCTATGAATTTTCCTCTGAGCACTGCTTTCATTGTGTCCCATAAATTAGGGTATGTTGTTTCTTCATTGAATTCTAGGAAGTCTTTAATTACTTTCTTTATTTCTTCCTTAACCTAGCTGTCATTGAACAGCAAGTTGTTCAGTTTCCATGTATGTGTAGGCTTTATGTTATTTCTGTTGTTGTTGAGGTCCAGCTTTAGTCCATGGTGTTGGAATAGAATACAGGGGATTATTTCAATTTTCTTGTTTTGTGACCAACTATATGGTCTATTTTGGAGAAGGTTCCACGAGGTGCTGAAAAGAAGGTATATTCTTTTGAGTTTGGGTGAAAAGTTCTATAGTCAGCTATTAGGTCCATTTCCTTTGAGACAACCTATGACATTAATTTTAACTCAATTTGATGAAATCTAGATTTGTATCACCTGGAAAGAGAATCTCTCTGAGGAAGTAATATAATTATGGTGTTTTGTGGGCAGAATTTTAGAGCATTGTCTTTAATACAATTATGTTAATTGATGTAAGAAGACAAAGTTTAAGATTGGGTGTCACATAAATCCATGCCCTTTGCCCATTGGCTATGAATGGCAGACACTGTGCAGCCATTCCTGATGAGACCTGATAGTCTAGGGTCAGACTGAAGGAGAAGAGGACCTCCCCTATCAGTGAACTAAGAGAGGGAAGGGGGGAGAAGAGGGAGTGTTGGTGAGATTGGGAGGAGACTAGGGAGGGGGCCACAGCTGGGATATAAAAAAATAAATTTTAATAATAATAATAATAATATTTTAAAAATAATAAAATTTTAATAATAATAAGTGGCAAACTCAGGACATCTCCCTATGTACTGCTGCCCAGGAAACCTCAGAGCACTAAGAACACAGCTTATTATCATTATTCGAGAGAGAGAGAGAGAGAGAGAGAGAGAGAGAGAGAGAGAGAGAAGTGTCACTATCCTCTGGCTCTGTGGTCTTGATGTATGAATAAGGAGAACATAAATGACCAAGTGCATTCATCCTCTCTGCTCTTTACTGTGGATCTGCTTCCCTGCTCTGGCTACCTTGACTTCCTCAGAGTCATGAACACTGAAGAACTGGGAGCTAAAACAAACCCTTTCTTTTACTAACTTGATTTCATCTGGATATTTTGTAACAGCAACAGCAAACACATGTAAAAAAAAATCACCTATTTTGTCTCTTTTGTCTGTGACAATTTTAAATGCTCTGTTCATCATTTACGAAATTTCAACTTAGCCTGACAAATTTTTGTTACAAAAAATGTTCAAGTCCTTTGTCTTTTAAAATAATTACCAGCATGAAATACCACATGTCTGACATTTGTCCATGGATAATGTGTACCTGTCAAGATTAAACTTTTAAGAAATATCTTTTCTCTGTACAGGTTAATATGCTTTAACTCATGTTTCCTTGCATTTACATTATACTTAACTTTAAAAACACCATTCCTAAATAATCAAGAACATTGCTTCTGTAAGTCAACAGAGTTATAGGGCTTAGAAATAAATTGGATGATCAAATGTTATAGTGAATATATTATCAAATCAGCTTTTATTAGATTAAATATTATATATAGAAAGATAGAAATCAAATGCTTAAATACAGTATCATTTTTAAAATCCTTCAGTTACAGACTGTACTGGTGATCATTTGTGTAAAAATTCCAGGTAATTTTACAAATGACATCCACACTAATAAAGTAAAGTACCAAAAATAAATTAATTAAATAAAAAGTCTAGGTAGAAAGCTAATAATGAAAGGCAGAGACAGAGAAATGTTTCGACTGGTCAAAGTGCTTTTTTGTACATACTTAACGAAGAGAAGTTAATCCTAGAACCTTAATTCTTGAATTCTTGTATCTAGTGATGTATGTATGTAGCAGTTTATAAATTGATGGGGTGAAACAGATTTCAAGGTGATTTATTTTTGTGAAGTCTAAGCTTTCCCCTTGATAAGGCCCCTTACAACAAGAAAACTTTCAGGTACGGAAAAGAATAATTGGAAAATAATTTTTGAAAAATCAATTTAAAGCTCAGTCTGACCCAATAATTTAAAGAAGATTTTGAATTTGAAGCCAAGGACCTTGGGATAGTAAAATAATCTTAAGCTTTCTCTATTATATGCCCCACTTCCCATTTCTATAACACTTGGCACCAGAAATATGAGAAGGATTGTAATATTTTAACCTTAGATTAAAGACAGTTGCTTATCTTAACCTCCATTCCGCTATATAGGAGTGTACAGTTAAGAAAAAACAAATCCTGACTTTAGCAAGGAAAAAGTAATTTTGCAATATAGCATTGGTATTCTTATAATAGAAGGGGATTAATAAATTAAAAACTCAGTGGCAAACTCAGGACATCTCCCTATGTACTGCTGCCCAGGAAACCTCAGAGCACTAAGAACACAGCTTATTATCATTATTCTAGGTTTCTCACCATTGCTAGATAACAATATGCCCAGTATTGAAGATACTACTCACTATGGATGGAAATCAACCAAGACTAACCCAGTCCACAGTTCTTGCCAAATTATATACTGAGAAGGGTGCTATGCAGGCTGGTCAGGGATAAAACACTTTAATGGTTTCACTCAACACTGGACTGAAATTGGTACATTACAAACATTCATGGCAATATGTTCCCCTGTTTAAAAAAAGAAAAAGGTAGCATGGTAGTTATGGGGTAACAAAATCTTTTCTGACTGCAGCTGGAGGAGGTCCGGTAATGGGAGGTATTTCAAATCCATTCAAAAGTCTCTGATTGCGTTATTTTGCCTTAGTAAATTGTCCTCACACTTCTTCAAGGAATTTTCTCTTTCCAACAGATAGAAACCACTTCAGAAAAACACAACCAAAACACAGAGTCGAGGAGGGCAGTACCAATGGATACATTTACAAAATACTCCTGGACTCAAGGCTTAGGATTCATTGCTAAGAAGTAGGCATAAAAACTGTAAAAGCCAGAGGATCACGGTATTTGTTATGAGACTGTGTCTCCTGGTAAGAGCAGAAGCTAAACCTGTAAAGTCTCAGTAACATGACTGTTCAAAGGTCAGCTGAACATGCTGAACATTAGTGAACATTCCAGACAGGATGGGGAAAAGACCACAGGCCTCAAACATATACAAAGAAATATTAGGCACCTAGGAAAGAAGCCTTGGTGTTCCCATGGAAAATCACAATTGGCTTTCCAGTGCCTAACATCAGCCTGGAAAACATACAAACAAATAACATTATATGGATCCAACAGGTTATAGTTAGTAATATATATGTATTTACAAATACATGTATGCATGCAATAATAACTAATGAAAAAAAAAAGAGGTAAGAATTTGAAGGATAGTAAGGATATATGGGAGAATTAGGAGGAAGAAAATTAAACAAAAATGCTGTAATTAAATGACAATTTAAAAAGCAAACTGTTGGAAGTTTGTCTGACGGGTGTTACTGACCCTCAAGATCTGGTTACACCTATCCTTGTTTTGTAAACCTGCCTAAGACATACCTGATTGGTTGGTTAAGTGGCCTATATTTGGGCAGGTAAGAAAGGGGTAGGTGTGGTTAAAGTTGCCAGGTTTGGAGAAAAAATCATAGGAAATACATGGCCAGGAGGAGAGGAAGATAGAGGACACCGCTATGGGGTAGAGTGGAGAAAAAAAACCATGTGGGCTGGGAAAAAGGCCTCCAATAATGGCATGAAAAGGCCCAGGTGAAGAAAACAAGCAAGTACCATGGGATTTTGATGGAAGCTAGAGCAAATTGGAAAAATTAAGATGGATGAAATTCAATGGGGACTGGGAGATGGATGGTGAGGATATTCAAATAGAATTGGTTGGAATACCTGCCTGGTCCAAGGTACAGAAGGAAATTACAAAATTTAGAAAGTGTCTGTTTCTTAGTATTTGTTATAGAGGTTAAATAATACCACCATGATGATCTTAGGACTAATAAATAACATTATATAGCCCCACAACACTCATTTTTTTATTATTTACTACAACAGTAAACAAAAACAAGAAAAGGCTATAAAGGGGAAGATCAGCGCCCTGGGGGATCTTGTTAAATGTTCATGTCATTGATCTGCCTTCTGTATGTTCAAGTTTATAGAGTCTTAGCTTTGTGCTGTTCTTAATCTTAGTCAATGAAGCTGATTTTTTTGCATCGAGTAGCAGTTAATACAAAGAATGATAAATTGTCAAGTACCCAGTTTAAATAATCATGAGTTTTCAACTGAGGGTGAATTATATGCATTAATGTGACCCATTCACTACCCATGGACAATTGTCAAACTGGGCATAAAGAACATAGGATCTGAGCAATGAAGAGGGCATTTGTGAGATGAGGACTTATGGATGCGATGTGGCTTTCTCACATACTGACTTAGAGAAGTTTGGTTAACTTCATGGTGTATGCATGCCATCGTGTCAGTCACAATTCCAGGATTCACGGCTTGATAGTTCCCTTAGCCTAGGAACTATTAGAAGTTGGTGTTTCCAGTGGTGATGAGGGAGGGAGGGAGGGACTGGGAGGGAATGAGGGTTCGGGGCACGGCTGGGATACAGAATTAATAAAATGTAACTGATAAAAATAAAAAAATAAAAATAAACTTCTCCTTAATGTGGAAAAAAAAAGAAGTTGGTGTTTCTAAGGGAGCAAGAGTCACTCTTCTTTGGGGATGTGGCAATGGGTAGTTTATTCATGAACCAGTGGATGGCTCTACTATGTTAATATGGGCAGTAGTTGCTGTACTAAGAGTTATTAATAACAAAAAGGTGTACATGAGGTTATGAGGGTAAAGTAGTGGGGAACTATGGGGAATTGAGAGGAGGAAATGGATAGATATAATAAAAAATACATTGTATAGAAATAGATATTGTTTTATTAAAAAAGAAAGAAACCCAACCACAGAATACACATTTCATTCTTCCTAATTTCAATATTTGCGTAAATTAGACAATTAGACTTCAGCTTCTTTTTTAATTTTCATTATTATTTATTTATTTTTCGGTTTGGGTTTTTTTGAGACAGAGTTTATTTGTGCAGCATTGGCTGTCCTGGGCTCACTTTGTAGACCAGGCTGGCCTCAAAGTCATTGAAATCCTCAACATCTGCCTCCCTGAGTACAAAGATTATAGGGATGCACCACTACACCCAGCTTAGACTTCATATTCTTTAGAGATCCAACTTAGGCTGAACTCAGAGACAATTCAGGGATCCTGCAGCTCTTCAGTTTTGAACTGAGAATATATTATTAATTTCATCTTTTAGGAGGTTTATAGCTTTGTGGAATAAAACTAAAACATGTATTAAAACTGGATGGAAAGTGAATAGTCACAAGCATGTCGAAACAGAGAAGCTCAACTATATTTTTGGTCTAAATGGCAGTGTTTTGTTTTGTTTTTGTTTTTGTTGTTGATGAGGACAGTCAGTAAAGGCAAGCCATTCCACGAAGTGTTTAAAACAATACAAGACTAAATAGCTGCTGGGATCTCTACCTCTCCCATGTATAGACCATAACTGTTGGATGATTCAGCTTCCAATTATACAGGACAATCAAATAGCCTTCTTTTATTATATATGACCATATATATTTAGTAACAAACTATGCATTTATAACATGCATATTCAAAATAAAATGTCAGACTGAACAGTTCATCTCTCTCTTTTTTGTTTGTTTGTTTTACTGCAACAACAACAAAACACACTCAACAGTGATACTTAAGATTTAAGGAATTTACTTTGACAAGGTTATTTATCATACATACATACATGCACACACATAGAACACATATATACATTGTGTGTATGTTTCAATCAGGCATTAAACAAAACACAAAAACACAGAGAGATAAGTTTCTTAGTCTGACACTTTATTCTGAAGCACCGGCCTCTTTAAATTTAGCACTGTCAGAGCTAATGGCAACATTGATGGTAAGTGCTGCAGTTGCCTGTAGTTCTTAACATTGCAATCACTTCTTTCTTGACTCAGAGTATAAAGACTTGGCCCCGTTTTAGCCCTCACAGGTCCCAAGATGACTGATTCTCTGCCATGAGCTCAATTTGGCTCTTAGTCATTTGTATTGTCTCTAGAAACACCTTGTCAGACATAGTCATGTCTGAAAAGTCCCATCTCAACATTCTGACCATGAAGGAATTGGAGTGTAAACCAAGGAAGTTGGATGTCAAATGCTTCAATTTTCTCATTCACCAGAAACTGAAAATGGTGGTGGTAAATTACTCTGAGCAGTGACTCTTTTAGTTTAGAGTGAATTCTGAGTGTTAGTGAATGAGAAACAACCTTTTAACCTTTATCAGATAATTGCTGATTTTATGAACCTTCTGTGGATATTAACTTAGTTCAACCAGACAGACAATGAATAGCTCATCAAATAGAGAAAAAACATATATTTGCAGAAATATTATTTAATTTCACTTACACTATATATGCTGGAACACAAAATAAGAGCAACTTTTCTATGTATAAGTTTTCATGTGAAAAATATGAGAACATTAAGTGCCAGTGAAAAGTTGATCATGCTAATATTAAAGGGAAGTTTTGGTTTTGTTTACAGAGCAATACTCAACAAAAATGAGAATACTTTCTGATTAGGGCTTTTTGTAGGCAAAACACAGAAAGTGACACTGACAAGTGAGCTAAACTAACCACGTATCTGCTAGTTAGAAATGATCCAGAGAATCACATGATAAAAGGGGGAGTTAGTATGACCTAGAGAGGACAGGAGCTCCACAAGGACAACATATATCAGGGCACAAGGGTCCTCTATGAGACTGTTTCTCCAACCAAGGACCATGTATGGATAAAACCTAGAACACCTGCTGGGATGTAGCCCATGGTAGCTCAGTATTCAAATGGGTTACCTAGTAACGGGAACAGGAATGATTTCTGACATGAACTCAAGGACTGGCTCCTTTACCTCCCCCTTCTGCCGAGGGAGGAACAGCCTTGCTAGGCCACAGAGGAGAATATTGCATCCAGTACTGAAGATCCCCGATAAAGTAGGGTCAGATGGAAGGAGAGGAGGATCTCCCCTAGCAGTGGACTTGGAAGGGGACAGGGAGGAGATGAGGAAGATTGGATTGGGAGGGAATGAGGGAGGAGGCTACGGATGGGATACTAAATAAATAACCTGTGATTAATATTAAAAACATAAAAATAAAAATAAAAAAAGAAATGATCCAAACATGCAAAGGCAGATATGCCATTAGTTTCTAGGCCTAATATTTTTATTTATAATTAATTTTAGCATTATTATCATTAATTACAATTTATTCAATTTGTATCCTCACTGTAGCCCCCTCCCTCATCTCCTTTGTATCCCACCCTCCCTTCCTCTTTCCCACCATGTTACTCTCCTAGTCCACTGACAGGGGAGATCCTTCTCTCCTTCTCTCTGACCCTAGCCTATCAGGTCACATGAGGACTATCTGGAATCTCTTCCTCTGTGGCCTGGTAAGGCCACCCAGCCAAGGGGAGATGATGAAAGAGTAGGCAACCAAGTTCATGCCAGAGACTGCCCCTGCTCCTCTTACTAGGGACCACAATGTAAACTGAGCTGTCAATGGAATACATCTGAGCAGACAGTCTATGTCCTCTCCATGCATGGTCCTTGGTTGATTCTTCAGTCTCTGCAGGTGCCTCTAGCTACAGATTTGTTGGCTCTGTTGGTCTCCTTGTGGAGCTCCTGTCCCCTCCGGGTGTTTTTTTATCTCCCTCTTCTTCCATAAGATTCCCTGCACTCTGCCTGAAGTTTGGCAATGAGTCTCAGCATAGGCTTTGATACCCTTCTGGGTAGAGTCTTTCAGGGGCCCTCTGTGGTAGGCTCATGTCCTGTTTTCTGTCTTCTCACACTTCTGATGTCTATCCTGTTTGCCCTTCTCAATGAAGCTTAAGTATCTTCCCTAGGGTCCTCCTTGTTGTTTAGCTTCATTAGGACTATAGATTTTAGCATGTTTATCCTATATTATATGGTTAATATGCACTTATACGTGAGTATTTACCGTGTGTATCTTTCTGCTTCTGGTTTACCTCACTCAGGGTGATCTTTTCTAGTTCCATCTATTGCTATTGCACCTATGAGAATTCTATGATGTGTTCTGCAAACTACTGACCCAGAACTAATAGAGATCAGACTTCAAAAACAAATGGTGCAACCTGGAGAGGTGTCTGAGTAGTTTGAAACAAACAACCACAACATTCACTGCTTTTTCAGGGACGTGTGTTTGTTTTCCAATAGTCATGTTAGACAGCTTTCAACCTATAAACCTAGGCACATTAAAAACACAAACACACACTGAAATAGAGAGAGAGAGAGAGACACTGAGACCGAGACACAAAGAGAGAGATATATAGAAAGATCATATACAGACAAACAAATATTTAAAAAATTGTAAAAGCAAACAAACCAAAATATCTATGTGTGGGTCATGGTTATGTGCCAGAAACAACTATTATTCGAAGGGTATATAAACAGTTTTAAGAAATAAGTGAAATGGTATGTATGAAGGATGGCAAAGAATCATAAAATTTTATATTAATTTGTGAAAAATAAAACAGGGAAAACTTAACTACCTAAAACTGTTTTGAGGAAGCTGAAACATTAGCAAATCAAGATATGAATATAATATATATATATGCATATATACACACCTATACAAATTAAATAAAAGCATAGTAAAATATTTATGTTCACATAGTTATCACATACTATGTGATTGACTTTAGGATTATTTGAAATTGTTTCGATGGTAAACCAGGGCTACAGCTTGGATACAAAACAAATAAATTGTAATTAATATAAAAAATAAAAATTTTATTAAAAAAGAAAATAGTCCTTATAGATTGGTCAATATTGTATTACCTTACTCGGATCAATAAACATTCATGAAGTTGAGGTAGGATAGACAGGAAATTATGAGGGAAAGAGAAACATATATTAGATGATAACCAAGAAATATAGCCCCATTAATATTTCCCGAAAAGGGTGCCAAAACTGAGTTAATGTTCTTTCATATGTATTGTATATTAAAGTGATAATGAACCAGGCTCAGTACTTGAGTGTATAAGTGTATAGGACACTGGGGAAACCCACCTCTGTCATCAGAATTTTCTAAGAACTTCAAAGAAAATTGGTTACATTACAGATGTTCTATGTTTCTGAATAGATGTGGGTTAGAGTTATAACTTATCAGTTGTAATACTGCGAGTTGCCACTCAGGAAACACCCAGTGATCTCAATTGTTTTTCTGAGAACTTCAGACCCCCAAAATAATTCATATGACTATCTTTTTCATAAAAAATAAATTGCTCAATCTTAAGAGAAACCATACTCTTGAGCATTTTACCTTCTACCTCGCATTTCTTTTAGTCATTGCCCTCAAGCTTAAATCTGTACTAAACTACCTTCACTAAAGTGCCCAAGCCTGATTCATAAACTGGCAAGCATTGAAATTTTTACAGTACCAAAGCCACACAACTAGAGATAACCTGAGTTGTAAGAAAAATTAGACTATTAAGAGTGACATTATGATGCAGTTTCTTTCTCCCCTAACTGCTAAAAAAAAAAAAAAAGAAAAGAAAAAAATTACATTTTGTATTGTTTTTCAGATGTATGGTCTTTGAAGTTCTAAATCTGAATACATATTGCAGTTCCTTCTAAACTAGTTAATGGCTTTTATTTCAACTCTTTCAGCTTTACTAAGTTATGAGCCATAGTCTGGATGCTTGGCTCTGTAATGTCCTTTAAAATGCTTTAACACTCAAAAACCCTTTAAAAATTATTATTTTTTCATTCTGGATCCCCCCATAAGCCCCTCCTTTCTGCTGTGTAATCGATGAAAAATTTTTTAAAAAAAGATAATTTAAGAACCTTAAATGACTTTCTAAAGTGGAGGAAAACATGGAGTTAGTCAATTTACATGGAGCACGTCTCACCCCTGGGGGCAATGGTCTCCTGAACCTACTCAGACTTCGGAAACCACCACTGCTAGTTCTAGAACTGATGCAGGATGTTCCAACGAGGGGGTTAAGGCTTCTCATAATATTTCCTATAAGCCCACACCTGTGTGTTTATATCCCCCATTTCTATTCATTGTTAGCCAGATAGAGCCAAGTAATTGTGGTAATGATACTTGCTTTTTTGCCCAATGCTGGAATGCGAGTGAAGTTAGCTATGCCCTGGTTACTCGCATGCCTTGCTGGGTGCCTGTGCCTGTTGATGCCCCTCACTCTATGACTCTCTTCAGACAGAAAATGGATCTTGGAATTACAGCCGCCATTGTTACTGCCATCTCATTGGCAGCTGTTGGAGCTACCACCGCGGCATTAGCCATGAGTCATACTGTGCAGACTGCTCAGACCCTAAATAATCTTTTAGCCAATGTAGCTCATGCTCTAGATGTAAAAAAAAGGAATTAATGCTCAACTAAAAGGAGACTTGATGGTGTTCAATCAGAGGACTGACCTCATGCAGGAGCAAATTGATACCCTATGGCAAATCGCTCAACTTGGCTGTCAATGGAAGTATGCTGGACTTTGTGTCACTAGCATACAATATGAGAATGTTTCCCGTGCTGCAAATCTGTCTAAACAATTGTCTAGCTATATTTTAGGTAATTGGACTGAAGAATTCAATACTATGATGGAGCAGCTGAGAGTGGCCATTGTTACGGCAAATTCTACCAGAGTGGACTCAGGAGTAGCCACAGGAGTATCATCATGGATTGCTGCAGCCATGAATCATCTGAAGGAATGGGCGGGCATGGGAGCATTAGCAGGCCTTCTGGTGTTGGTCGCCTTGGTTTGCCTGTGGTGTATATGCAAGGTTAGAGTCTCACAACAGTGTAATGCAGCCATGATCATTCAGGCCTTTACAGCCATTGAAGCAGGACAGTATCCCCAAGCATGGTTGGCTACCATAAAAAGCTCAAATGTTACGCTCAGGATGCGAGGCTAAGCACTGCACTCAGGGTCAGCCGCTCTCGACCCAGAGAAGAGCATGTCTGATTGCATGCGGGTTGATGCCCCAGGTCCCGCCTCTGAGAAAAAGGTATCAGACGGGTCTGATGCTCTTTGGGTGGATGACACCTAAATGAACATTGGTACAAAGTCCCAATTTATTTCTAATATCAGAGATCAGACCTCTACTCTTTCCTGACGCATCTAAAACAAAAAGGGGGAACTGTAGAGAGCTGCATAATGCCGCGCCTTAAAGATGGAGCTGGTTTTCGCCTTCCACCTTCCCGATGGTGAGTGCTCTCTGTCACAAACAACTCCATATTTGGCTAAGGCTGAGGATCTGGCTTGCTTCCGTGTATGTGGACCTATTTGCATTGCCCACGAGGCACGCTGGGGTTGGCTACCCAGAGGCTATTTTAAGCTGTGGGCTGGTTTTCCCCAGGGTCAGATGATTGTCCAAGGTTTCTGAATAAACTGCATTGAGAAGAACAAAAAAAAAAAAGATCAGAAAGAAGGAGAGGAGGACCTCCCCTATCAGTGGACTTGGGGAGAGGCATTCATGCAGAAGGGGGGGGGGGGTGGGACCGGGAGGGGAGGAGGGAGGGACTTATGGGGGGATACAAAAGGAATAAAGTGTATTTAATAAAAGTTAAATAAAAAATTTAAAAAAATTATTATTTTTGAAGAGGAAATGCATAATAGAATAGTAAGTTGGTTTGGAGAAAGAGATGATGTAAAGTTTCTTTTCAGCATGAGGTGTCTGTGTAGATGTTGGGAGCCATCAGATGAGGGGGGCATGGCTAATCTTGAGGTCAGAGAGTAGTTAGAAGAGACACAGCATCAAACAGAAACACCATGATAATCCCAAAGGAAACACTTTATCTTCAAAACCTGAAAGGTAGCATCACTACGTAGGTGAGATAGCTGATAATGAGAGAGCTGTAATATATATTTGGGGGAGGGGTCAGAAGTAAGAAATAGAGTCTTAACTTTTCCCAAGAATGAAAAATAACTGGTTGATGTCATACATCTCAGGGGGTTGGAAGAAGTTCTACACCACTTGACTTAGTTTGTTCTACATTTGCCCAAGTGCCCAGGCAATAGAGAGGGCTATATATTCTCATGGCAGTTGTAAGAGGGAGGGGCTAGGAGGGCTCACAATTTGTGAGTGGGAGCAACACATTCCCAGGGATGATTTTTCTGGCTTCTGAGAAAATGAAGTCTGAAGTCTAACGATGGTGTATAGACAGGCCACTCTCGAACACCTTCCCCTGCCAACCTGTACATCTTCAGCTTCTAAATACAGCTGAACGCTTTAGGACAAACTCTTGTTCCCATGATTTCTGTGTGACTCTGACATTTTCTACATTGTTTATTTTTCAGATCACATTTAAGGAAGCTTCGCATGTTTCAACCTGATGAAAATAATGCTTTTTGCTGAGCTTTCATAAGAAGACATTGGCTTTCTCTTAGTATATAACATGCCTGTGCAAGCTACATTTTTTTCTTTCTTTCTTAGGATTATGCAAGCAACATAGATTAGTCTCGTGGTGTCACACATGTTTCAACATTTTCATCTATACTGTTTCCTGATATAAAGAAAGCCATCAATCTTTGTAATTTTGGTAAATGCTGAAAGTAATCATACAAAGTATGTGACAGAACCACAGGGTTCCATAAAAGGCAGTGTCAGATGCATACTTTTATCTCTCTTTTTATATTAGTGCAGAGAAAAATCATTTAATTAAATTTATACTTTACATTATCCAGTCATTTATTGCATGAGTAGCAATTGCTTTTCTTTTTCCTTTCTTCATTTTTTGTCATTTATCACTCTATCTTTCTCACATCTCAGTAAAATATATAAAAGAATATAACTATACCTCATGAGTTATTCATAAATAAAAAGCAAATTACACTTATACTTTAAATAAGTTTCTTCTTTCTTAGCATTACTAAAAAATTTATAATCAAATTGAAATGAATCATCCTGAAGATAAGAACATATTAAGTGAAACAAATCGTTAGTTCCTTTTTTTGGAAAAGAAAAACACTAACAATTTTTCATGGTTTTAGTAACAAAAATAATTTTTTCAAAGTCATCCCTGCCTTGCTCTGCTATATAGAGGCATACATCTCTGATTAATCAATTCCAGCATTTAAAAATTGACATGATATTTTTCTAAATTTGGGAACATACACTATCTAAAAACTACCAGTGTTAGGCAAGGATGTAAAATGTTCACTTGAGCAGCAGTTCCAAGACCTATAGGCATTGACTCAGAGAATGTTAGCCAGCTAGCAAAGCATATACAGGTTTAGAGGTCATTCAATTCAACATGGACCTTCATCATTGGCTTAGAACCCTCCTCTTGTTTCCCTGGTAACAAATATATATTTTTTTTTTAAAAAAGGGAAATATGAAAATTTTTCCTTCTGAAAATTTAAAGTTTCATGTGAAAGATAGGAAGGTAGAGGAACCAAAGTCTTTGCTGATATCTAATAAGGGCAAATTGTTTCATTGTCTTTAATTTATTCTGTTATGTAATTATTTGATACAAAAATATAGAGTTTGAATTCTATTTATGGACTTGGGTGGAATTATTATCTGTTCAAAAGACGATGGTATCACACACAAAAATTCCATTGCTCTTATCTACTAGAAGTACACTTGTACAAAGCAGCTTGTAAATAAATAGCCTAGAGAAACAGCTCAAGAAAGATAATACATCTGAAATCATGTTGAAAAGATGTTATGCTCAAGTCTTTTCTTCCTGAGATTTGTGTTATAGACCCTATAATTCACTTCACTTGTCAGGTAGCTTACAAATATTCACTAACTTTCTGAGTTTTCATTCCAAAAGGCCTAACTTTTCTTTTTCTCTTAGCATCTTCTCTTTGTGTAATGGCCAAAATTCTGAGCCTTCTTGTCTTGAGACTCTGCTCATTTTTACTCTCTTTGAGGACTTCTGCCCAACAGTCTCTATGCAGGTACTTAAGGAGCATTGTCGACTCTCCTGCCTGTGTCTACAAAACTCAGCTCCTTGTGTTCTTATGCAACTACCACATAACCAATCCCAAAAGCTGGGTAAGGTGATGTATACATTTACCGAACATGACAACAGACACTCTGATCATTGATTTTCTTTATTTTTAAGATTTTTAAATTTTATTTATTTTTTTATTAATTACAGTTTATTCACTTTGTATCCCAGCTGTAGCTCCCTCCCTCATCCACTCCCAGTCCTACCCTCCCTCCCTCTTCTCCTCTCATGCCCCTCCCCAAGTCCACTGATAGGGACTTTCTCCTCTCCTTACATCTGACTCTAGTCTATTGGGTCTCATCAGGAGTGGGTGCATTGTTTTCCTCTGTGGCCTGGTAAGGCTGCTCCCCCCTTAGGGGGAGGTGATCAAAGCACCAGCTAATGAGTTCATGTCAGAGGCAGTCCCTGTTCCCTTTACTATGGAACCCACTTGGAGACTGAGCTGCCATGGGCTACATGTGTGCAGGGGTCACATAGGGAAATTGTCACCCATCCTAACAACATATCTTTCTGTCTTCAACTTGTATTTAATTTCTGTCCTTACTCCTGTCTTAGCATCCAATTTTAACCTTGGTTATGAAAATAGAAACAATCCAACACATTCCTGCCCTAGGTTCATGTGTTTGTTCCCGAAATAGCCCTCTTCTGGCCCTTAAATGCAGTTTCTTTTAAATTAGATATCTCAAATGCTAACCTATAATAAGGCCTTCAACCTGGCTCAACCTAAAGAATTCTAGGGTAATTTTGGGTTATTTTGTCACATCTCTTGTCATTGATGGGTTATTTTTGCCTCATAATTGACTACTTGTTCTGTTTCCTTCACATCACTAAAACCTTAGCCTCAAAGAAGTAGCTTTTCCCCCTTGCACAGTGTTATTTCTATGGTATTGATAATCTGACATAGAAAATTGACAAGATGATAAATGAGTTAAAGATTGAGCAGTGGAAAAAAAAAAGCTTAGCCTACAGCCATTTTCTCTTGTGTTCACAGAAAACAAAGCAGAAATACATTTGGATGATAATCATTGTAACAGAATCGACCCCAAATCATAAGTAATCTGCAATTTTTAAATTTACTGTAGCAGAGACAAAAATGATGATTAATCAATGGATAGCTCTATGAAAAAAAAAAGGTATTTAAGGGCTATATAAAGTATACTTATTCAGAAAGTTTGGAAAGAGTATTCTTGACCTAGAACTTAGCTAAAATTGATAGTAACAATTCATAGGGGATTATGTATGACATTCTTAGATCTAAAATCTGTAACGCGCAGCAAGCAGGTGGTTGACAAATCTAAGCAGAAGAACACTCATGAAATCAAAGTGCTCCAGACTGTTTCACTGTCACAAATTGATGCAGAGTGTAAGAAATTTAATCAGAATGCATTTGTTAGGTTCTCTGCACTCTCTGAATAGTATATAACACATCATTATCTAAATTGCTAAAGTCTTCTATAACTGAAAAAAAAAATAGCATACAATTAAACCCTGCCATCACAGCACATAAAGGTGAGCTTATGAGTTTACTATATGACCTCATTATAGTGTCATAATTTTATGGTCACCTGTACTTACAGTTGCATTGATAGATATTACTAAATGTCCAGTTTTTGTATACCACAGAATGTTTAATTTACAAAACAACAACAAAAAAACCTAAAATATAACAAGAACAACAAGAAGAAAAACCCACAAACACTATAGCTGCCTAAGCATAGAACACACAA
>REGO01000389.1:62592-73718 GCA_010120015.1 Rhombomys opimus | reverse complement strand
TTCTTTTCTTTCTTCCTTCCTTCCTTCCTTCCTTCCTTCCTTTCTTCCTTCCTTTCGTTCTTTCTTTCTTTCCTTCTTTACTGTTAATGTATGTATATACATATAATCACATACTTAATGTTTTCTGAATTTTTTCTGGTTTCATACTACTTTGCTATTTTTTTTTTTCTTCTCAATGCGGTTTATTCAGGAACCTTGAACAATCTTCTGACCCTGGGGAAAGCCAGCACACAGCTTAAATAGCCTCTGGGTAGCCAACCCCAGCGTGCTGCCTGGGCAATGCAGATAGGTCCACATCTGCAGGATCTGCAGGCCAGATCCTCAGCCTTAGCCAAATATGGAGTTGTTTGTGACAGAGAGCACTCACCATCGGGAAGGTGGAAGGCGGAAACCAGCTCCATCTTTAAGGCGCTGCATTACGCAGCTCTCTACAGTTCCCCCTTTTTGTTTTGCTTTTTAAAATATCTATATTTCTGACAAGTATAGTTGATAGTGTAAACCTGTGTGTTGGGAAAAGTAAATTTAAAACACTTCAACTATGTTTATAATCACACTAACAAATGTACAGTGCAGAGATCAAAGAAATTGCCCCATATTTTTTTCCTGTTATTTGAACAAAATATTTAGTGTTGTAAAATGTAGTTTATTTTAAATTTTGAGTTATATGTTTATTTGCTGGGTATTGTTGTGAGATCCTGGTGCCCTTTCATCCATAAAAATAAAAACACCAAGACTTTTTAATATTTCAAAGCTTAGGACTTAGCTGGGCAAACTCTCAACTAGCTCATTTAGGTTAATAGAACCATCCATCCCTACCTAGCCATGTGGCTAGCTATACTGTCCAGGCCAATAGTCACCTCTGTTGTCTCTCTTCTGTGGGTGAAAAAAAAGCTTCCTCTTTCTTTTTCCCAGGATGCACTTCTCCCAGGAAGTCCTGCCTTTCACTTCTATCTCTGCTCATCTACAGGCTGCCTGCACTTTTATTATATAATCAAGGATAATTTAGGAGTGAAGGTTTAAGAAATATCATTTTGGGTACTTGAGAATTTGCTCATAGGACAATATGAATCTGGGGGGTGGGGACCGAGAAATTAACATTTGAATACATAGTAACTCCAGATCAAGCCCAACATTTATCCTTTCCAAATTTTATTTTAAAAAGTTAAATCCTAGTTTAGTTCATGTTTAGGCAGCCTGGTTGATGAGACTTTATTAGTATAGATTCTAGCACTCCTTAGAAACACAATAGCAGAGCAAACTCTGGTTCTCACAATCTTTTAACACCCTCTTCTGCAATGTTCTCCGAAACTTATGAGTGGAAGAGTATTATAGCAACTATTAATGATAAAAGGGCCATGAATCTGAAATAGAGCAAAAAGAGATATATTGAAAAGTTTGGAGAGAGCAAAGAGAAGAAAAGTTGTATTTATGTCATATTGCAAAGCATAAAGGAAGTATTTAAAAAATAAAATAAGTAATCATTATTATTTTTTCAATATGGCCTTCATTACATATAATCCAAAAAGTTATTACATTGATAGTTCAAATTTTAGTCACTTTTAATTTAATAGAATTTTTAAGCATAACAGACCTTTTACTGTGTTTTCTTTCTTTTTATTTTTCTAGGCAACATTCATTTATTCTTCAGTAGAAGGATCACATAAACTTACTTTTCGACATGCAGTTCAAAGTTCTGTTAAAGATCCTTAGTCTTACCTTTTCAAACATGCTTATCATCACCTCATGGTGCAGAAAGCAGTGCTTTATATGGAAGTCAAATGCACCTTTGGCAAAATTATTATAAAACATTTCCAAGATTTTATGGTAATTTTAATAAGCAAATGTTACTGTATTATTTTTAACTCCATATACCAATTGGCCTTCTCATTAAAATTTTGATAGAATTGGCATACCTGAAGGATTGTATAAATAATTAACTAAGGTTTGATGGATGCCAAGTGTCAGGGGAGACTGGGAAAATACATAGTGTTATTTAGCTAAAGAAGTCCAGCCACTTCTTTTTTTTCCCAATGTATTATTAATATATGAATTTCGATATCTCTAGACTAATATCCAATGAATTTTCTATAATATCTTTAGCTATTGTACATATTCAGGAATTAATTTTGAATTTTGTAATATGCATATTTATAAGCTCAATGTCTTGGCCAGATGCTCCCTGTGCTAGGGGTAGTGGGGTAGGTTGCGGAGAGATTACCAAATACCTAAAAGAGGCCTGAGAAATAAAATTTATTGGCAATTGCAGAGCGCTTGGTTCAGTGAAGAAGCCCAGACTCTTTCCTTCAACAGAGAGGCCAGAGTTGTCCAGCTAGATATTCGTTTCTATCCATAGATTTCTGCACTAGGTTACTGTGTGGAGAGGTCTTTGTTTAGGACAGAGTATGTAAGTATTGCATTCTTACTTTGTAAGAATGTTCACTTGTATAACCAGATTTCCAAGAACAGCTTGGATTTGGCAAACATACCAGCAACTTGAGGTGTCTAATTTTAGTTTCACTCAAAGTCTGAAGTTAACCTCAACAATACTGATTTAAAAAAAACTATCACAATCCCCAATTTCAAATTATACTGCAGAAGTATAGTAGTAAAGTTGCTGTTATTGCACAAAAGAGAAATATCTCTCAATTGATTAGACATGAGGTTCCAGTAATCTCACCTAACTGCAGCTACTTGATGTTTGAACAGCCAAACTCAGCCAAAATAAACATCGGAGAAACAGGAAAATCTTCATTAAATGTTGATTGCAACCTCAAGTTTTATCATGAAGAAAAATGAAACTAGATCTTTCTCTTATCTTGCAAAAAAATACAAAACAAAACAAAATAAAATAAAAAACCCACAACTTAAAAATGACAAAGAACCTCAACATAAGACATGATTTCCTTAACAATAAATGCACTTCAACTTACAGGTAGAGGGAAAGCCTTTGTAAAAAGGACTGTGGTAGCTGAAGATTCCAGAGCAGATAAAAATAAAATAAGAACAACTCGACTCAGAGTTGGTGGCACTGATTAAGTTTGGGTGATGGAGACTTTCTGGAGGAACTATTGAATACAGGTAGGCTTTGAGAGTTTATAGCCTCACCTTGCTTTTGGTTTCTTCTCTCTGCTTCATGCTTGTGATTAAACATATAAGCTGACGACTTTCTGCCTATGCTGCAATGCTTATCAGTTGATGCCATGGCTCATATAAGTCCAAATAAAACTTCTTTTCCCCCAAATAAACTCTTTCTTCCATTGCCCCTGGTCATGATGGCCAAGGACAATAAAAAAAAAATGACAGCTCATTCTGGTGAGGATGTGGAATAAGGAAACATCCATCCACTGCTGACAGAAGTGCAACCTTGTATAGCCACTATGAAAATCAGTGTGGCAGTTCCTCAGGAAGTTAGGAAGTGACATTCCTCATTATCTAGCTGTATTAATCATAGGTATACATCCAAATGACTCCAAATTCTACTATGGAGACAATTCTTCAACCATGTTTACCTCTCCTCCATTTTCTGGCTATTATTGGGTATTGGAAACACTGTGGAAACTCATTAATGGAAAAATGTATAAACAAAAGTAGTACATTTATACAATAGCATATTACTTCACTGTTTAAAAAAGATCATGAAATATATAGACTAAGGGGTGAAACAAGAAAAACATTATCTTGAGTGAGGTAACCCAGACCCAAAAACGAATAGGATATTTATTGTTTATATATAGAAGTTAGCCGCTTGTATATTCTTAGAATAGCAGGTAAAATCCGTATAACCACAAAGGTTTGGCATAGTGTAAGTGAGTGGGGGAGGGCAGTAAGGTTAATTCCCCCTAGAAAAGACAACTAGAATAGGCAGTTATGGAGCGATGGAGCAGTTAGAATGGGAGGATCAAAAGAGGAGAGCAAAAGGGAAGGACTGGAACATGGAGATAGCTAACCCTAAGGGACTTTTGAGTGGTTGTATGGAAAACCAATACAATAGAAGTACACAAAAGCCTATGAAAGAAATTTTTTAAAAATGGAATAATCAAATAACAGTGAGACAAGCCCAGATAGACATTCTTTGCAACCAAATATAATATCTAATTCTATTTTTGGCCAAAGGGGTCCCATGGGACATTGTTAAACAAGGTAGGCTATTGTTTCGGCTATTGATTGTTCTCCAACAATATGAGGGTAAGACCATATGGTTGAAGAAAACAACTACACAACTCACTGAACAACAGTTGTGCTGTGAGAACTTAAAACCTTCATCCTATGGAGTAAGGTTTATAGTAATGCCAGGTACTCTAAATGCTACCAAAGAGAGAGACAGAACAAACCCAGCTACATACTCTATAGTCTATAATAGAAAATGGAAATACATTTTATATGAATGAAATAATTATGATAAAAGACAAATATATAGGAAAGAATAATATTGTTGACAAAGTTCCTAACTATATCAGCAAGGCTTTTTGTTGTTTCTGTTGCTGTTGTGTTCCAGCTTTAATTCATGGTGGTCTGATGAGATACATACAAGGGGTTATTTCAATCGTTGATCTGTTGAGGCTTGGTTTGTGACCAACAATGTGGTAAATTTGGGAGAAGATTCTGTGAAGTGTTGAGAAGAAGGTATATTCTTTTGTGTCTGGATTAAATGTTTTGTAGATATGTTAGAGATCCATTTTATGTATCACATCAGTTAGTTTGACTATTTTTCTCTTTAGTTTCTGTCTTGATGACCTGTCCCTTGGTGAATGTGGAGTGCTGAAATCTACTATTAATGTTTGGGGTTTGTTGTGTGATTTAAGCTTTTGAATAGCAAACTGTAACTAATATTAAAAAAAAATAAAAATAAAAATAAAGAAATTATTATTTTTTTTATATTTTAAGAATGTGAGTGTCCTTGTATTTGGAGCATAGATGTTTAGACTTGAAAAGTTATCTTGGCATTTTTTTCTTTTGATGAATATGAAATGTTCTTCCCCATCCCTTTTGCTTAATTTTGGTTGAAAGTCTATTTTATTAGATACTGTCTATTCCAGCTTACTTCTTGGGTCTGTTTGCTTGGAAAACCTGTATCCAGCCCTCTACTCTGAGGTAATATCTATTTTTGTTTTGTAAGCGTGTTTTTGTATGCATCAGAATTGTGGGTCCTGTTTATGCATCCATTCTATTACCATGTGTCTATTTGGGGGGATTAAATCCATTGATGTCTAAAGATATTAATGATGAGTGATTAATAGTGCCATCATACACCCCTCTTCCTATTCCCTTTTCTCCTCCTCAGAGAATGAAGAAGTCCCCCATGGGTACCAACTTGCCCTGGTATAGTAAGTAAGAATTAGAGCATCATCTCCCTTTGAGGCCATATAGGCAGCTCAGTTAGGGGAATGGGATCCAAAGGGAGACATCAGAGTTAGAGAAGGCCTCGCTCCAGTTGTTGGTGATCCACATGAACACCATGGTATGCATCTGATACATATGTGCAGAGGGCTTAGCACCAGCCCATGCATATTCCTTGGTTGTGGGTTCAGTCTCTGTGAGCCCACAGGGACCCAGGTTATTTTTTTGTGGGTCTTGTCAAGGAGTCCTCCAGCTCTCTCAATCATTCTTCCAGCTCTTCCATTTGGCTCTCCAAGCTCTGTCTAATGTTTGGCTGTGGGTCTCTGCAGATGTTTTCATTAGCTGATGGGTGAAGCCTCTCAAAGGCATCTACACTACTTTTAAGAGAGTCTTCAGAAACTCGTACCTTATCAAGTGCCTGTTTATTTCTCCTAATTCATAGCATGAAAGAACATGACCTAAGGACATAGAATACATCATTTTTCAGCAGTTAACTTTAAAATATTTTATGGATGCATGCAAATCATACAACATAAGCAGTGAACATGACAAAGAATTGTGCTCAATATTTATTTTATTTTTTTGGTCTTATGAGTCTATACATCACTATCCTCTATAATGTAAAGTATGTGTGGATTACTTTATTGTACATCCAAATAACATCACAAATAATCTTCACATAAACTTTTATTTTTAGATGTTTTAAGTTATGGGAAAGACTTCCCCTGAATTTTCTCCTGCATAACTTAATCATATATTCCTACGAACAGCCTAATTTCAAAACACAAGCTTCTTTATTATTTAAAATAACATTAGCTTAGCTTGGAAAAGTTTGAACTGTTTCACAATTCAGGGCTCATTCTGGTTAACATAAAAACATTATTTAGTTGTTGATAACTATTTGCTCATATTTCCTATTTTAATTATTATGAACAAGTACATGCATATTATATTTCTAAAATGTTATTAAACTCAATAAAATATTCTATTGGTTTTAGTGACAATACTAACCTGTACTGTTCTGCAATGATATATATATAGATATATATTCCAGTAAATTATGGCTCATGTATGATTTATATCTTCGGCTACATTTGTGCTATACCATTTTGGAATATTCAACTGGTCATTTCACCTTGTTCTGAGCATAATTTGATCTTATACCCATGTTCATGTAATAACCCATATATGCATATAATCTTACACACACATACAGTCACAAAACTTCACGACTTCTTTGTTTAGTTTTTTAAATTTTAATTTTTCTTCACAATTTATTCACTATATATCCCAATTGAAGACCCTCCCTCAACTCCTCCTAGTCCCACCTTCTCTCCCACTTCCCCCCATTCCCTTTTCCTAGTCCACTGAAGGGGCGAGTTCTCCACCATTGCCATCTGCCCATAGCTTGTTAAATCTCTTCAGGACTGCCTAGATCTTCTTCATCCATGGCCTGGCAAGGGCATCACCAGGGGCGAGTGATCAGAGAGCAGTCAACTGAGTTCACGATAGAGACAGCCCCTGCTCCCCTCACTCATAGATCCACAGGAGACTGAGCTGCCAATGGGTTACCTCTGAGCAGGTAATATTGTTTGGATATTAAAGATGTGTACTAAGGGCATATCTGTATTC
Organism: Rhombomys opimus; assembly: GCA_010120015.1. NCBI lineage: Eukaryota > Metazoa > Chordata > Mammalia > Rodentia > Muridae > Rhombomys > Rhombomys opimus. The sequence continues at coordinate 66,749 of REGO01000389.1, read as the reverse complement.
CAGCAAGAGGGATTAAAGGTGTGTGTCTGTATTTCAGGCAGAGTGATTAAAGGTGTATGGCCTGTCTGCATTCCAGCCAGATCATACAGACCTACGAGGTCTTTGGACTTGATCTCTTGCCAGAGCATCTATGTTGCTGGTTTAAAGATCTTGTACAATCAAGTTCAAGTGAACTTTTGCTCCTTTTGTTGCACACATTGTTGTCTTTCCGTGAGCTCACCTTAAAGAGTGTTCATTCTTTTAACCCAAAATTTTTTCTGAAGCTATGACACAAAGGTGTGTGTCTACTGCCCTTTGTACAGTATTGGCCTCAACACACATTACAAACAATGCTAATGCTAACATGTCTAAAACTTATCTCCTTTTGTAAACCTAAAAAGTTTCTTGTCAGGATAAATAGCCATGCAAAACTGGAGGGCCCTTTACCTGCTCATGGTTGATAAGGGTGACTCCTCCATGTTCCTGACAGAAGAGTGCTGCTAGTACATTGAGGAGTCCAGCTTGGTGGAGACCAGGATCTAGACACTCCAGAAACTAGTGGAAGATATCAGATGGCTCAAACAATCCACTTCCTCTACCTTAGTCTGGTGGCAGCCCTCCCATTTTCCTGGCTCACCTCTATTATGGGACCAGTTGTTCTCATTTGTCTATTTTTTGTTCTAGTTCCTTACCTTATCTTCTTCCTCCAGGAAAGGATGCTGGAAGTCTGAGCAAACAATATTACTTCTAACTGAGGGGCTTACAAAGTGAAGAGTCAGAGTAAGATTTGGCAGAATGAGTCATGGATAGGATGTGCCAACTCTCCTGAGAGCAGAGAAGAAAGAAAAACTACTTAATAACAGCACAAGGAGAGAGCAGAAGTTGGATGAGTTTGCACAGTTCTGTTCAGTACCTGTTAGTTCATTCAGTCAGTGCAGGTTGTTTTTGGAGCTCAGGGTCAGTTTTTCCAATCAGAGCAAGTCAGTCAGAAGCAGGGAGAAGCTGGATTGAATCAGTCAATTTGGGGAGATGTTTGAACTAGAACAGCTGAGTTGAACCAACCAGTCAGAGTACCAAAAGCGCTGAAAAGGGAGAGCTTTTCAGCAATAAGTCTAAGAGGTGGCAACAGCTGCCAAGAATGTGGAACTAGGCTCCTGTTGCTTCCTCTCCCCCCTTTTTTGGAGGCTTCCCAGTGTGGGTAAGGTTGGGCGAAGAAAGGCAGAGTGGTGTTCTGGCTTGTGCATGGGGAAGCAGGGGTCCCAGACAAATAATAGGAAATAATGTTTCCTATTTTACTTAAGGTCTCTAGAAAAGAATATTAATTTCTCACATAGAGTTGGGATGCTCTCATGCTTGGTCCGAGAAACTGGTTTTGCATTGGGCTAAGACGCATAACTGGTCAATGTTCTGCGTGTAAGAAGCTGACCACTAATTGTAAAATGGGACATTTTCATTAATCCCTCACCCCTTCAAGGATCAGGTCACCCCATCAAGGATCACATAAGAAGCAACAGAAAAGCAATTAGGAGCCAGATGGTGGGGAGGAGTAGTATAAAAAACAAACTTCTGGACTTGACATGGTTATACTGCTGGTGAACTCAAACTACTGCATTCCTGCACAAGAGGAAACCAAACGACATTCTAGACATGTGAGGTACTAGACAGGACTAGTCCCTGATTTATGAGCTCTTTCCAGTTGACAGCTGCAGAGGAAGGAAGAATCCTTACTTAACTTTTTCTCTGTTGATAGATTGTTTTGTGTATGGCCACTGGTAAATTTTCCATTCCCCAGGGGATGGCTTCACACCCATACACACATGGATAACACTAATTGAACTTTGTGTGTTATAAAAAAAATAAATACGTAAAGACGATATAAATGGAGGTGACTATGTGGGCAAGGTTTGGGCAGAGTTGGAGTAGGATGTGTATGGATTTGATACGTTATGTTTCATTGTATACACATATGGAATTTTCAAGAATAAACAAAGTATATTAAAAGATTAGGCCACTAATGCTATTTCTCTTAAACTAGATTTTAAAAAATATAAATGAGAATAAAATATATTTATCTTAAGGGGAGATACATCTTTTCATCAATATAGTTTTTTTTAAACTTTTATTGATTATTTTTGAATTTCACATAATTCATCCCAATCTCACTCATCTCCCTTTTCCTTTATAGCTATCCTTCACCCCTTCCCCCTCAGAAAAAGAAAAAAAAGATAAAATAAAAAAATAAATTGTTGTTGAAGCTGTATGTGTCACAGTGTGTCCCGCAATGTACCTTTTCCCCCACATGTCTTTACTTGCAAATGTTCACTGCAATGAGTCATTGGTCTGTTTTGGGGGCCTCTGGCTTCTGATATACTAGCAATACTTGATCCTCACTGGAATCCTCTTAGATACCCTGTTGTTGCCTTTGTCATGGAGATCCTGCGATTTTGGATTTTCAGGGCCGGCCCTTTCGCAGACTCCAGCACTTCACAGAAGAGGACATTGTGGTGGGCCAACTCAGCTACAGATCTGGGCCGGGAAGGTAACTGAATTGTCAGTCCTCCAGCTCCCCTCTGTCTACACAACCAGGGTGAGTTCTTCAGGAAGGGGCAGAGTCAACCCTCCAGCTCCCATGACCTCAGGGCCAGCTATTCCACCTGCTGCAGATGGCAAGTGGTAAGGAGTGAGGAAGGCGTCTTTCTTACTTTCTGTTGCCGTTCCACAACAGATGAGGAGCAGGGGCAGCTCTACAAGGCTCATACCTTCAGAACAGCTCACCTCCATCAGGGTCAGCTCTGTTGTGCTGCCTGGGAGAAGGGTGGAGCCAGCTTTCCTAAGTGTTGTAGTGGCTGGTGAAGGGCAAGGCCTGATCGACAAAGTGCTGCTGGCAGCAGTCCAAACCAGGAACATGTGCATGGCCTTTGATGGTAACACGGGCTTGAACATCAACACAGACCCCAGCTGCCCTAAGATCACAGACACAGACATGGCCCCTGGCAGCAGTATGGGCCCAGATATCCCCATTTCCTCAGGTGGCAGTGTAGGCTGCTCCTATCAGCATGCTCCCCAGTAACAACATGACCCTCATGTATCTACATGTTGTAACTTGGCCACAGAAATCAACACAGACTCCAGCTTCAGCAGACCACACGTGGTCCTTGTTGGTAGCTTCGGCCAAGACCTCACCATAGCCTCCTCACATCTGCTTGTTCCTCATCACCAAAGACTTTGTAGTTCTACCTTTATGGCATACAAATCCTTTAGCGTTGTCTTTTCTTCCATTTCTCAACTACATACTCCATCATCCCAATCTCTCCATAACACATTCTTCCACCATTGTCACACATGCAGCAAGTGCTTTAGTGTCTTTTTTGAGACTGCCCTGTCCAGCCTGCCAAGAATTGTCACATCATTATAGTTGTTTTCTTTGTTTGTTTGTTTGCAAAGTTAATCTTTATTATTATTATGTTTATTAATTAGAGCTTGTTTACATTGTATCCCACCTGTAGCTCTCTCCCTCCTCCCCTCCCAATCTCACCCTGCCTCCATCTTCTCCACCCATGCCCCTACCACAGTCCACTGATATGGGACCTCATGAAACTGAAAAGCTTCTGTAGAGCAAAGGATACTATTGCCAGAACAAAACAACAGCCTACAGATTGGGAAAGAACTTTCACTAACTTTATATCTGACAGAGGGCTAATATCCAGAATATATAAAGAACTTTTTAAGAATTTAAATGCAACAAATCAAGTAACCCAATTAAAAAAATGGGATACAAAGCTAAACATGGAATTCTCAATAGAGGAATATCGAGTGTCAGAGAAACACTTAAAGAAATGTTCAACATCCTTAGTCATCAGGAAATGCAAATCAAAATGGCCATGAGATTTCACCTTGCACCCATCAGAATGGCTAAGATCAAAAACTCAAGTGACAACACATTCTGGAGAGGTTGTGGAGAAAGGGGAACCCTCCTCCACTGCTAGTGAGAATGTAAACTTGTACAACCACTCTGGAAATCAAGTCTGATGCTTTCTCAGACAACTAGGAATAGCTACCTCAAGACCCACGTATACTACTCCTAGGCATATATCCAAAAGATGCTCAAGTATACAACAAGGATATTTGCTCAACCATGTTTGTAGCAGCTTTATTTGTAATAGCCAGAAGCTGGAAAC
>REGO01000388.1:1847532-1861603 GCA_010120015.1 Rhombomys opimus | reverse complement strand
CTAATGGCTAATGAGGTTGAGCATTTCTTTAAGTGCTTCTCTGCCATTCGATATTCCTCTGCAGAGAATTCTCTGTTTAGCTTGTGTTCCCCATTTTTTAAGTGGATTGCTTGGTTTGCTGCTTTTCAGCTTCTTTAGTTCTTTATATATACTGGATAAGACCCACACGGTATATACTCACTCATATAAACATACAACATAGAATAAACCCACAAAAATCTGTACATCTAAAGAAACTAAGTAAGAGAGAGGACCCTACCTAAAACGTTCAATCCCCATCCTGAAAGGCAAAGAGGATGGACATCCAAAGAAGAAGAAAACAGGAAACGACCTAGGAACCTGCCACAGAGAGCCTCTGAAAGCCTCTGCCATGCAGATTGTGAAAGCAGATACTGAGCCTGATGGCCAACTGACAGGCAGAGTGAATGGAATTTTATGTAAGTAGTGGGAAATAGTAAGAGCTGGAGAAGACAGGAACTCCACAAGAAGAACAACAGAACAAGAAAATTTGAACACAGGGAACTTCCCAGAGACTCATACTCCAACCAAATACTATTCATGGAGACAAGCTAGAACCCTGACAATGCAGCCACTTCTTATGAGAACTGATAGACTAAGATCAGAAAGAAGGAGAGGAGGATGTCCCCTATCAGTGGACTTGGGGAGGGGCATGCATGCAGAAAGGGCTGGGGGGAGGGTGGGACTGGGAGGGGAGGAGGGAGGGGCTTATGGGGGGATACAAAATGAATAAAGTGTAATTAATAAAAGTTAAAAAAATGAAAAAAAAGATACCTCAGGATAACCAAAAAAAATTTTATATATAAAATTGCCTTCATAATATATTCCTATGTGTAACCTAGTTTCCTCTTGTGCATCTATATACATCTGCACACCATTGGACTGTAATAATACAACTAACTGTGGCATAGAATAAAGAAGACAAAAAATTCTCATGGCTTCCATACTAGAAGAATCAAAAAAATAGTAATTGAAGTGTGCAAAAAATACATGAATGTAGATACAAGGATTCCTCCTGTCTGTTACATACTGGGTCAATGTTCCTCAAAGTAAACATCTTATTTCAGTTAAGCAAACCCCCTTCATATTTTAGCCTACCTCAGTGACAAGTTGTCATTATATTTACTCTTTTGATTTCAGTCACTAACTTGCATTGTTTTCTGACACCCTTTTTGTTGAGTGCCAGCAAACCTTAAATCACAATTTGAGAAAAAGACCACAACTGATGTGCTAACCTATATGAGCATTAGCTGACAACATAAATGGTGTCACTTGATTCATAACATGACCTGAAGTGGGAAATGAGAGTACCAAACTATTGGTATGATTGAGCATCATAGTCTCTACTTCTTTTTTTTTGTACTGTGTAGGGTCAGATTGTCTTAAAGCCAAGACTTTGTGTGAATTTACTAGTGTCTATTAGAAATGTTACTTTTTTTTTTTTAAATTTGTTTCCCCCCTCCACTGGCAGAAAAGAGATTCCACTGCTTGATAAGGTTGAGCCTTCATGCCTGAGCCTTATTATTGTGACCAACAGGGTGGGACGACGAGTGTCCTCAGCTAACATCATTTCCACCATCCCAGGAAGCTACATGGTGTCAAAATTCTTCCAAATGCTGCGCCTTCCCAAAGGAACATCTGAGACTGTTGGGAAATGAGTAATTGTTAGGGGAAGATAAGATTTCTAGTGATGTCATTTTCAAAAAATTGTTTAGGGGTGTGGGTGCATTATTGTCATCTCTAAAACAGTTCCCTAGGGTGGAAGTCTGAAAGACATTTGATTTGCAATGCTCTTCGCTTGGATCCTGTGGCCAGGTTTTCAGCGTTTTAGAGTTCATAATACTCATGAGTTTTTCAAACAGTTAATGGTCCACATTTAATTAGCTAAGTTCCACAGAAATAGATAAATTACAGTTTGCAATAGTATACAGAAATTCTCTTACCCTTATTATTTAAAATAAATTCAGACAGATACTTTCTCAATTGTATGAGAAAGTGGTGAGAAAAAATCAATTCTGTTATTGATAGACATCAGTGACATACTAATGTTTCTACAAGTTTCAGTCATAACATTTTCTAATGTTTAATACTTCATAAATGTTCAACAAGGTTGTCAAATAATAGCAAGTGAAACTTTAAAGACCAAAAACCTGAGTTATGGTGGCTAGGCATAGCTCCTACTTTTTTTTTTCTTTTTTTCTTTTTTTTTTTTTTGTAAGCTATCATATTTATTTCCTCTTACTATACTCTATAAGCCCCTGGAATCAACAAGTTCACTGCTTTGTTTTAAACTGTCCTTGTTTTCTTTTGTTTTGTTTTTCTACAGAGTCCTAACTCTGTGGCTGTTTTTTCAGTAACTATTAGACATGAAGACCTTGGAAAAAGTTATGGTCCATGTTTTTTATTAAAAAAAAATAATACCCAACACAAGCAACATGATCCAAAAAAAGATAAATTTGCAAATCAGAATTCATTAAAAATAGGACCCAGAGTATATTTTCTTTTTCTTTTCTTACTACTTTTATTATCACAAACACACATAGAAATTTCATGCTAATTCTTCTAATTAGTTTTCATTAGGCCACTATTCAATCACCATTTAGGTCATCTGACCATAATAAACAACCCATACTCATTACGCTCTGTTAAAATTTACTAGGCAATTTATCTCTTCTAACTCCTATATCTTTCCCTCTCCATGATAATTCAACATTATCCTGGATAATTATATAACATACCTTATTCTTGTCAAAAATCTCCTCAATCTTGTATGTAGTCCAACATGTCTCTCAGATTATTATTTGCTTTTCTCCTCCTCCCTTTTCAGCACTTTCCTGCCATTTTTTCTTCTTTCCATCCTTCCATTCACATGTTCGCATGGGGTTAAATAAACCTAATATGAGTTATATCCTAATGTTGTAAAATGTTGTACTGAGAGGTGCAACCCTACTTCCTCTCATAATTTTATCCTAGACGTGCTTTGTAGCTTTCACACTCTACGTGATCTCATTCTGGGGTCGAAGTTCAGATGTTCTAATGACCACTGTGTGTGATGAGGCCTCAAATATTTCAATTGTCTGAAATATTTCACTGAAGTCTCATTAAGATGTCAGTTTTTCTCCATAGGAATATACATCTTCGTTATCTCAACTCCCAGTGTACTGCTTTTAAAAACATTGTTTCAAGTTTCTCAGATGACCTGTCACCATTCACAACATGTTCACAAAATCCAGACAAATTTGGAAATTCTTCCAGACAGACTGATCTACAGTTGTTATTCTCCCAGCATTGATGACTCATGAATGTGGTCAGGGCTTGTGGCTCTGAGTATTTTCTGCACTGCACACAAGTTCATTCAGCGTGTCATTTCAATAGCATGCAACGTGTCAACATCAAAAATTAAACAGGCCAGACAACACAACACTTGTAGTACAAAGAGTACTCTCCCCAACAATTTTCCAGGCTGGCTAAAATTCTTTGACTTTCGCTTCCCACAAATATCTTGCCTGGCTATATTCCAACTTCTGTTTTCTGTTTACTCATCAGAAATGTGTTTTATCAGTTCTGTTACATAGCAGGTCTTTTTAAAGATCTTGTCGCTTACACAAATGTTTTTATTTCAGCTGCAATGCATACTGAAACCGTGTGTGTGTGTGTGTGTGTGTGTGTGTGTGTGTGTGTGATAAACAACATACACCCTTCACCAAAAAGACCAATTGTTCCTTAGCAAATTGGATTAATTTTTACTGATTTCTACATCCAAGAAATTTATAGCTACAGGATTCAATCTGGGACTAATAAAAAGCGAATTTCCAAACATAAATCAAAATTGGAATCGTTCTTGCTAAATTATTCATCTACATGAAAATGCACATACAAAACGAGGAAGACAGGAAAGGCATTTAATTTGAACCTTTGTGTTCTGCTTTTAGGGGAAATTATGTATATTTTATAAGGTCATTTATCTCAACCTTCTTTTATTTTACAAAAATAAATACATAAGCAAATAAAAGAAAACGGAGATAAAACCTCAGTTGTATCAGAGGGAAATGGGGAGGCAGTACAGCTCAGGGCAGACATGGGAAGGAGGCATTAGGGAAGAGGCACAGAGTCAGCATGTACAGAGATCATACATAAAAGGAAAGTATCTCAAAACAAGTTCATTTAGCTAGAAATTTTCATAAAACACCAAACTAAGATGTTCATTTACTCTGAAATTATGTTTTACCATAACTTGAATGTTTTCCCATTATGCCCTCTTCCTGCCAAAATAAGGACATAAGAATTAGTTTTCCTGCCAGTTACATGCACTGATGGCTACAGTGCAAATTTTTAATGGTGATTATTTTCCTAAGGAATAATAAATGTTACTATCTTTTTTTTTCTCATGGGTGAGAATTCAGTTCCCAATTCAGTTCTTTGAATTCTCATGACAGTGCAATAGGAATTTCAATCAAAATGCATACCTGCCTGATAACTTTATCATTGAGGTTTTAATTTAATTTGCAAAAACTAGTCATTAAGTAGTAAGAAAATCATTATAGAGAACAAAGTTTGGCATGTTAAAAATTAACATTTAGCCTGGATGGATATCTTCAATCCCAGCATTAAAGAGGCAGAGAAGGGTGGATCTCTGCAAGGCCAGCTTGGTGTTTTGAGTGAGTTCCAGGACAGCCAGGATACACAGAGAAACTCTATTTCAAAAAAACTAATTCTTTCTCTCTTTCACTCTCATCTATCCATCCACTATCTATCTACAAGTATAATTAATTTTCTAAAAAGTAACACACACATATATTAATTTTCTAAAATTTCTAGGGGCTTACTCAAGACTCGCATAATCATCTGCATCAGAATGCTGTGCATTTAGATACATTGTGTAAGAAGGCATTTATACCAAATAATACTACTCAATTCAGTTTCCACCATGAAAATAATTCATCTCCAGCTTATCCATTATATTATATATCAAAGTCTCAACACACTTAGTCCTTTGGGACATTTAGATTTGACGTATATTACAATGAAATATGTACTACATAATTCAAATTCTTGTAAAATTTCCTAGGAAATGCCAATGATGAAAAAAATCCCATTTAATGAAAAGTTCTAAAATGAATGAGTAAATAATCTTTGTTACACACGTCTTGGTTCTTGGGTGAGCTTCCTTCTTGTCAAATGTGGAGAATTCTAAGTACTGGTTCCAGGACATTATGCCTTCAATTATGTTAAATTTAAACTAGTAAAAGGCAACAATACCACTTGAGGTCATCCATTCATAAAGAAGTCCAAAGAATTTGACTATCAAAAAGAGGCAAATCTCTTAGCACAGGGACCAAGACACAAAGCACAGCTTGTTCTTCAATTGTTCCTCATTAAAACTAATATAGTCCTCTTTGTAGGAAGTGTTTATATAATTTATTATGAATTAATTTTTTTCCTATATTAGCCTAAAGTGTGCTTGGAAAACAAAAATCAAAGATGTCTATTCTCTGATTGGATTTTCCAATCAGCATAGTGTATTTCTACATGTGTTTACTTTTGTGGGTTTAAACTCAAAGTTACGTGTGGATTTTGAAATTGTGGCATCAAACCAGTTTTGTTAAATTCCCATGTTTACTACAAAATGCAGAAGTAGATGGATATTTTTGAAATATGTAATATATGTTCAGTAATGCAAAATTGCACTGTTAGCATACCGTTCATCTAAAATGGCTTGAACACCAATTTGTATCTCTTACTTAGGATAAAATTCTATAATTACTTTATAGAAATTGTCATGCAAAGTGAGATTACTTGCTGATAATGAAAAAGATGAACAATAACAATAAATAAATTAAAACATCACAGTCTAAAATAGATGATGAAAACATGGAGACCTCAGTATGTAAACATAATCTACCATAATGTACTTATGTCTTCAACATAAGTGAACAAAAATCTGCTGCCTTAATAGCAGCCTTTGTAAGGCTCTGTCAAGGCCCAGGTCAAATCAAGAAAGTGTTTTGTAAAAAGCAAACTTGTATGCAGGAGCAGTAATAATTATTGATGACAACAAATTTGGAAATGCATTTTTAAATGTTATAGAGACTTAACACAACTGTTTGAATGAAATGGTGCACAGTTGAAGAGGTACAACTCACCTCTTTAATTGTACACCATTTCGTTCAAACAATTTTCAGTTGTACTTATCCATATTTCCATTATTCTTTTTTATTACAAACTTTGAGATGTAAAATTATCTGTAGAAAATGACTTTAGTTCTATTTGCTTGTATTTTCACATTCTTTGATTTTAATTTTGGGAGCATCAAATCTCATGCACTGAGCCTTGATGACATCCAAAATAAGCATGTTAAGCCCTTCCCCAATCACAGAAACTTCAGGTGATAGAAATTTTTAGAGGATAATTAATTTAAAGTAATGTGATAGTGAATCTGAATTCAATTATTTCATCTTTCTACAAGAAAATCTGCACAAACACCTCCAAGGTGATGCACACAAGCAAAAGTAATGTGTAAAGAAAAGGAAAGCAAAAGTCAAGGACAATGGCCTTAGAAATAAAACAAATTGACATGGTAGATGTTTAAGAAATTCAAACAAATAGCCAGCATTTAGGGAGCATTGCTTCATTACTCATATCTGTAACAAACCTACTTTTCTACAAAAAAAAAAAAAAAAACTGCCTTATGAGTACACTTTCCTCCCAACACTGCAGAGTGTTTGTATCAGCAATTTTTTGTATTTAAAAAGTTAAATATCATTTAAAGTCAGATATTGAAAATAGTTCTTCATATATTCCATCAAAACAAAAGTTCCTCGAATAGTGCTAAGTGTTCTAATGGCTTCTAGCTTCTGATGAGAGTCAGCTTCCCCATATCAGTCATCCATCTCAGGTATCAGTAATCAGTGTGTTTGAAAACCCTTGAGACTTTCAGGATCCTGAACCATTCTGTGATTCCAGTGTAGGTCCAAATTCCTTTCAGTAGCTTCATATTAATGATGGCATCCTAAAATGTTCAGAAACAAAATTGACCCTCCATAAAGCTATATGATTATAAGAGTTATTCTGCACTCTGACGTGGAAAGGATAGGAGCTCCACGAAGTCCAAATACATCTGGGCACAGGGGTCTTTTCTGAGACAGATACTCCACCAAGGACCATGTATGGATATAACCTAGAACCTCTGCTTGGATGTAGCCCATGGTAACTCAGTAACCAATTGGTTTCCCATAGTAAGGGGAACAGGGACTATTTCTGAAAGGAACTCAATGGCAGGCTCTTTGACCTCCTCACCCCCCAAGGGAGGAACACTCCTATTAGGTCAGTCCTGAAGATACCTGATAAAACAGGGTCAGATGAAAGGGGAGGAGGTCCTCCCTAATTAGTGGACTTGGAAAGGGGCAGGGAGAAGATGAGGGAGGGAAGGTGGGATTGGGAGAAATTGAGGAAGCATGATACAGCTGGGATACAGAGTTAATAAAATGTAACTAATAATAAAAATTAAAAAATAAATTAAAAAAGTTGTTCTGCATTCTTCAATACTTCTGTATCTCCAACTGTTTTAGAATCCCTGAATTTAATTCCGAAAGAACTACAACAACAGCAAAACTATAAATTACCATGACTTCTACAAATCCCTTTTATGAGTCAGCTGGACTTTCTTGTTTTATTTCAAGGTCCAATGCTTTTTGGTTTTTTGAGATGGGATGCATATTATTTCTTAATTCAATGTAAATACCTGTATCATTCATCCACACCTAAGATTGTATGTATGTGTCTCTTTCTTCAACCAAGATTCTGTTTTTGGTGGTGAAATTCAAGAAGTTAGTATTTTAAGCCTAAAACTTAAATGCTGTTTTATTAGCAAATATAACAAGCTATAAATATATGGATGTTTCCAGTTATTTGGTTGTGCAAACATATCACTTTGATCAATATAAATCTGGTTTCATTAATAAAAGGAAAGAGTTTGTAATGTTACAACTCAACTGTATTTTTAACACAGCAATAGAATGACAGAAGCCCTTGATGGAAGTGTGGGCAGGCAACTCTGTGAAGGGAAACTGAAACTAGAAGATGTGTAAACCCTGAAACAAGAAAAGGAAACACGTGAAAATTAGAAATGTGAGTGAACAGTTACAGAAAATGTGGAATGCTCCAGAGAGCTGCCATTTGGTTTACCAATGCATGTTGTAAAACTAAGAGAATAAAATTGAAAAGCAAAATGGTGAAATTGGAGTACTTTTGAAACAAATGTTAAAAATTTCACAGACAACATGCTCAAAGAAAACTCAAAGGATCCCTTGCCTGTATTGAGACATGAGCAAAAAAAATATTATTATGAACCAACAACATAAATAACTGAAATTAACAGATGGAAAGCTTAAGCAGGGAGTTATATAGTTAACCTCAAGTTTATTTCAGTTCAGTCCTTTCTCAATTAAATATTGCCTTTGCATAACTTAAAAGATTTTCCTGTAAATTTCCAGAATAAAATATTACTGGACATGTACCTGCTTTTGCAAAAGGAAAAGCTTTACCTCTACAGGAAAGTTTCCTTCTTACAATTCATGAATGCAAGGTGGTCAGTATATATTTCCAAATAATTCAGAAACATGAAAACACCCTTTTGCGATTATAGCATAAAGCATGCTTTAAGCTGTCTGGATTTCATGATGTCTAGCCTGCAGGTATAGAGCTGGTATGCACTAGGAGCCACAAATTGTTTGAACTTAGCAATCTTTATTGCCCATTTTAATTAATTTTCTTTGTCACATTCCATATATTTCCTTTACTGCATTCAAGGGACTAAGTAGAGGTGCCCCAGGGTAGTTAATTTAACACCTGAAAATTTCATTATTTTTTTTCCTGTGTCTCAGATTGAGTAGTGGGAGATGATGTGCGTGAGTGTAGCATGGAAATTCCCACAGCAGACATTTTATTCCAGATAGGTTTGCATTAAAACCTATTAATAGGGACAACATATTTCCTTTGAAGTTCCTGGACAGAACCTTTTGTAATTCCTGCATAGCTTTTACTTAGCAAGAGCACATTACCACCCCATGTTTGTTCTCAATTCAAATCTCATTAGTGTGGTGTTTGCATTCATTGTTTAGGTAATGATGAAAATTTCTTATTTGAATAGTGCCACTGGGAATATATCATATGCACATGTACTTGATGTGATTAGAAATTCTCTGCATAGTCATGGCAGACTTAGAGGCAGGGAAATGAAGACATAATATTATATTATACTCAGGCTGAAATCCCCACTTCTGGTTCAAGCCTGTATCATTTTAGAAAATAAAACAATATGCATCTAATTTCCTCAACTGTAAGTAAATTGCACGATGATATTTTTCTACACGATTAGACTATATAGCAAACTATAAAGCAACACGAATGCATTTCACATTCGTGTTTTTTATTTTATTTTGGGAATAATTATAGCATAAGGGGTTAGAGTTTGAGCATCAAATGACAGTTCATAAATATGTACAGTTATCATATCACAATTAAAATAATTCTAAAAGAATCTTTAGCTTTTTCCCATCATTTCCTAGCTCCTTAATTTCTTTCTCCCTCAATGTTTCTTGTTAATAAAATGTTTAGAAAGATAGAACTTTCAAATTGTTGGGATTGAATGTGCTTGGTTTGTTTTACTTTTATTTATTCTGTAGACCTGTTATATGAAAAGTGGTATTGATGCAGCATGGCCTTGAACTCAAAATCTCTACTCCTGTTTTTTTAAGTGAGAAATCTTTACGAGTCATTGGACTCAAAGATCTATTCTTGCCTTACATGTTATTCAAAGATTTTATTTTTTAAACACAGTAAGGATCTTGACCGATAGGCATCTCTCATTTTCTCCAATATATTGAGATTTCACAGATTTCTTGTCTGGGCATGTCTCCATTTTTAATGGCTTAACTAGAAAGCAAATAATTCTTGGTTGCTGTTGGATGCTACCTATCATCACTACTCTGGGATCACGATAATTTTTCACTTTTGAAATATAAACACAACTCCATTAATTTGTCTAAAATGTTAATTATAAAATTTCTATATTTTAATTAAAATAATTATATTAAGAACTGTAGTATTAACTACATATGTTCATATGTTTTCAGTACATTATATTAATGGGTCCCTTTGTCCTTGTTGAGTACAATTAAAAATATATATTAACACAACCTCCACCAGTACTTACAGGACTGAGGCCATTTTTATGGTTTCTCTACAATGTGTGCTCTCTGTTTTACTCCAGTGCGTCTCTCCTATGTATTGGCATAGAATTACCCTACTTCTCCGCTCTGAAAAGTACAGAAATCAAGTACAGCACCTCTACGAGATGTTCCCTGGATCAACTTCTTCACTATTACAAAGACACTTAGTATCATAGTTACTTTAATAGTAATAACTACATGTTCCTTTTGTAGGGGATGTGACAAAATACCTCAACTTTGTGTCCAATGAAAGTCTGTTTACTTTTCAAGAAGCACTCTTGTGGTGGTTTGAATAGGAATGGCTACCAGAGGCTCACTTGTTGTAATGCTTGGCCCATAGGGAGTGGCACTATTCAGAGGTGTGGCCTTGTTACAGGAAGTGTGCCACTGTAGGGATGAGTTTTGTGGTCTCAGAAGCTTAAGTTGGTCTCCTTCTGCTGCCTGTGGATAAAGCTGTGGAGCCCTCCAGAACCATGTCTGCCTGCACTCTGCCATACTTCCTGCCATGATAATAATAGAATAAACCTCTGAAGTTAAACAAGCTCTAATTAACTTTCTTTCTTTATAAAACTTGTGGTCTGGTGCCTCTTTACATTATGGACACCATAACTAAAAGCACCTTCATCTTTTCCTATCCACCAATGACCAGTTAATCACCGTTTTCTTTTTAAAAATAATTTATGCTTTTATTATTTACAGTTTATTCACTTTGTATCCCAGCCTTAGCACCCTCTCTCCTCCCTTCATAATCCCACCTTTCCTTCCTCATCTCCTTCTATGGCCCTCCCCAAGTCCACTAATAGGGGAGGTCTTCCTACCCTTCCCTTCTGACCCTGGCCTATCAGGTATCATCAAGAATGGCTGCATTGTCTTCCTCTGTGGCCTTTTAAGGCAAGGCTGCTCCCTTTTCAGGGGGAAGTGATCAAATAGCCAGCCACTGAGTTCATGTCAGAGATAGTACCTGTTCCCATTACTAGGGTACCCACTTGAAGACTGAGCTGCTATGTGCTACATCTGTGCAGGGGTTCTAAATTATCTCCATGCATGGTCTTTGGTTAGAGTATCAGTCTCAGAAAAGACCCCTGTGCCCAGATTTTTTGGGTTCTGTTGCAATCATCACTTTCTTAACTACATTACCAAATATTTCATAATGTATTTCTCCTATTAAAAAAAACACATTTTTTTAACGTCAGAGAAAGTTTAATAACCCCCTATTACTACTGTGTGTCATTTTTATTAATTACGTTTATTAACTCTGTATCCCAGCTGTATTCCACTCTCTCATTCCCTCCCAATCCCATCTTCCCTCCCTCATCTCCACCCTGCTGCTTTCCAAGTCCACTGATAGGGGAGGACCTCCTCCCCTTTCATTTGACCCTGTTTTATCAGGTTTCTTCAGGACTGGCTGCAAAGTCCTCCTCTGTGGCCTAGCAGGGCTGCTCTTCCCTTGGGGGGTGGGAAGGTCAAAGAGCCTGCCATTGAGTTCCTGTCAGAAACATTCCCTGTTACCCTTACTAGGGTAACGCACTTGGTTACTGAGCTACCACGGGCTACATCTGAGCAGAGGTTCTAGGTTATATCCATACATGGTCCTTGGTTGGAGAAACAGTCTTATATAAGACCCTGTGCCCAGATATATTTGGTCCTTGTGGAGCTCCTATCCTCTCTATGTCATATTACCTCCCCCTTCGTTCATATGATTCCCTGCACTCTGCCCAAAGATTTGGTTATGAGTCTTAGTATCTGCTTTGAAACACTGCTAGGTAGAGTCTTTCAGAGTCCCTCTGTGGTAGGCTCCTGTCCTGTTACTTGTTTTCTCCTACATCCAATGCTCATCCCATTTGTCTTTCTAAGTGAGGATTGATCATCTTACCCCAGGTCTTCTTTCTTGTTTATCTTCTTTAGGTGTATAGATTTCATTATGTTTATCATATCTTACTATGTGTCTTTAAAGAAATGTTTTTAACGTCAAAGTATTCAAGAAAATTTGGATGAATGAACAACTAAATGATTAATACCTTACAAAGTTTTATAATTTGTCTGTACTCAACTTAGTTTCTTGAACTATGTTTATATATGTGTGTGTGTGTGTGTGTGTGTGTGTTGCTGTGTCTGTATGTATATGTATCTGTGCAATTAGAGCAGAGTAAAGCTTGTGAGAGTCAATGGATTCAATCACCCGATGGTGTGGATTGGAGAGATCCAATTCAAGCTATCAAGTTTGACTCAAGCTCCTTTACCCTCTGAGCTATGACTCAGACACTACCATTTAAGTTAAAGTGCTTCTTATTTTATCAATTGATCATCTAAAATTCCATTATGTTTCTGGGGATATTCAATACACACATTCAAGAATCACCCTCAATAGCAATACAAATGATGTCATCTATGTAATTGTTCTAAGGAGTTGTTGACTATTACTCTTGTTTTCTTTTTTTTTTTTTCACACAGTAGTACAAAAAGTTTGAGTATAATTAGTATAGTGTTTTTTATACTTTTTGAGAGAATATTAAACTAATTCTCTTGACTCAAAGAATTATAGAGGACTTTACATGCTTCTTCGAAGGAAGTAGGTGTTTTTGAAAACTGAAACTTATCTTATAGCTCCAGTTTATCGTATATGCCAAAATTAATACAAGCAGAGACAAAATTGCCTGAATAAATAACTAGTCTTGATTTTCAAAGAAATAGAATTGCTCACACAAAATTTACATCAGTCTGATATTTATAACACAACAAAACAAAAGAGTCACTAATAAACCTAGATAGAATTTTTCTTTTTTATTATTATTTGATTATTTTTATTAATTACAGTTTATTCACTTTGTATTCCCCCTTTACCTCCCTTCCCCTCCCAAACCCACCCTCCCTCTTCCCCAGCTGTGTCCCTTCCCCAGTCCACTAATAGGGGAGGTCTTCTTCCCCTTCCATCAGATTCTAGCCTATAAGGTCTCATCAGGAATGGCTGCATTGTCTTCCTCTGTGGCCTGTTAAGACTGCTCCCCCATTACGGGGAGGTGATCAAATAGCCAGACACACAGTTCATGTCAGAAACAGTCCATGTTCCCATTATTAGTGAACCCAGTTGGAGACGAGCTGCCATGGGCTACATCTGTGTAGGAGTTCTAGGTTATCTCCTTGCATGGTCCTTGATTGGAGTATCGGTCTCAGAAAATACCCTGTACCCAGATTTTTTGGTTCTTTTGCTGTCATTGTGAAGCTTCAGTCCTCGCCAGGTCTTTCTACCCACCTTCTTTTATAAGATTTCTTTTACCCTGCCCAAAGTTAATTTTGAGTCTCAGCATCTGCTTTGATACACTGCTGGGTAGAATCTTTCAGAGGCCCTCTGTGGTACGCTCCTGTTCTGTTCCCTGTTTTCTCCTTCTTCCGATGGTTGTCCTGTTTGCCTTTCGGAATGAAGATTGAGCATCTTACCCAGGGTCCTCCTTCTTCATTAACTTCCTTAGGTGTACAGATTCTATGATTATCCTATATTATATGTCTAATATCCACCTATAAGTGTGTATATACCATATGTGTCTTTCTGCTTCTGGGATACCTTACTCAGGATGGTCTTTTCTAGATCCCACCATTTGCCTGCAAATTTCATGATTTCCTTTTAACTTTGGGCAGAGTGCAGGGAATCTTATGATTGAAAGGGGAGATAGAAAGACCTGGAGAGGACAGGAGCTCCACAAGGAGAGTAACAGAACCAAAAATTCTGGGCCCAGGGATCTTTTGTGAGACTAATAATCTAAACAAGGACCATGTATAGAGATGACCTAGAACCCCTGCACAGATGTAGCCCATGGCAGCTCAGTATT
>REGO01000388.1:1817659-1835848 GCA_010120015.1 Rhombomys opimus | reverse complement strand
GAAACAAAACAACAACAAAAAACTACACATGTTATTGAACCTTGAAAAGTTGAGCTGCTACCTACATGGGGATTTTACTCCTACTTTATAACACCTTTGGTATAGGATGTTAATCTGTTCCTTGCCTAAGGAGATATTTAAAAGTGAACCCACCAGACCATAATCCAACACACGATTTTATAAACTATTTTATAAACAGTAGTGTTCTGCCTGCAAGATAAGCTAGTGAAATGATGGCATAAAGTTTATGGGAGTAGCCAATCAATATCTGTTTGACTGAAGGCCCTTTCCATGAGATGAATCATATTCTCAATGCTCCTGGTCTGATCAAGAAAGTGAGACTTGATAGCTTAGGGACAGAATTTAAAACCAAATATAACTGTTTATAACCAAACAACCACCACAATGAAACCTATCAATAAAGTGACTTCTAGTGACAATATGCTATTCTCATGTATCAATTCCTTGCTCAGGCATCCTGAGAAAAATCTTCCTCCTGAAGCAAATGGGAACAAATAAAAAGAAGCACAGACAGAAATTTCGATGTGAGACTGTGAGAGACCTTGGAAAACTAAATACTAATTAGCATGGCTCCATCAGCTTCCTCCTCTCCAGGATTCAGGGAACACCTAGAAAGAGAAGTCAGAAATGAGCAAGAGACACCAAAAAGTCAAGGCCCTCAAACAGTGTGAAAGATGGATATATGAACTCACCGAGACTGAAGTAGCATGCCCAAGATCTCAGTAGGCCTACATTTGACAGTGTCCTAGAGGTGAAATGAAAAGTGTGCACATGGCCCCATCTCTAATCCCAAAGCAATTTCCAACCAATAATCATCTGTGAGTGAAGATTTAGTTCCTCCAAGTGAATCTCAGTGAGGAAACAACTATTCTCTTTTTTAGCTGTTATTTATTCATTACAATTTATTCACTTCATATCCCAAGTGTAGTCCCCTCCCTTATCCCTTTCCAATCCCAACTTTTCTCCCTCCTCTCCTCCCATGTCCCTCCCCCAGTCCAATGATACTGGAAGTCTTGTTCCCCTCCCTCTGCCCCTAGCCTATCAGGTCACATTAGGACTGACTGTATTGTCTTCCTCTGTGGCCTGGTAGGGCAGTTCCACACTCAGAGTTTTGTTCCCCTTACTAAGGAACCCACTCAGATGCTGAGCTGCCATGGGCTACATAGGTGCAGGGTTTCTAGGTTATTTTCATGCATGGTCCTTGGTTGGAGTATCAGTCTCAGAAAAGACCCCTGTGCCCAGTTTTCTTGGTTCTGTTGCTCTCATTGTGGAGCTCGTGAACACTCCAGGTCTTACTATCTCCTCATTCTTTCATAATACTCCCTGCACTCTGCCCAAAGTTTGGTTATGAGTCTCAGCATCTGCTTTGATACCCTGCTGGATAGAGTCTTTCAGAGGCCCTCTGTGGTAGGCTCTTGTCCTATTCCCTGTTTTCTCCTTCTTCTGATGTTCGTCCCTTTTGCCTTTCTGAGTAAGGAGTGATCATCATTGAGTATAGTATGTTTATCTTATATTGTGCATCTAATATCCACTATGAGTGAGTATATATTACATTTACATAGTATATGGTATATAATGTGTGTCTTTCTGATTCTGGGATACCTCACCCAGAATGACCTTTTCCAGTTCCATCCCTTTGCCTGAAAATATCATGATTTTCTTGTTTTTAGTTGTTGAATAGTATTCCATTCTGTAAATGTACCCACAATTTCTATACCCATTCCTCAGTTTAGGGACACCTGGGTTGTTTCCAGATTCTGGCTATTATAAATAAAGCTGCTATGAACATGGTTGAGCAAATGTCCTTGTTACAAAGTTGAACATATTTTGGATATATGCCAATGAGTGTTATAGCTGGATCTTGAGGAAGAACTATTCCTAATTTTCTGAGGAAGTGCCAGATTGATTTCCAAAGTGGTTGTATAAGTTTACATTAACCCACCAAGGGAGGAAGGTTCCCCTTTCTCCACGTCCTCTCCAGGATGTGTTGTCATTTGAGTTTTTTGATTGTAGCTCTTCTGACGGCTATAAGGTGAAATCTCAGGGTCATTTTGACTTGCATTTTCTTGATGACTACTGAGTTTGAGCATTTCCTTAAGTGTTTCTCTGTCATTCGAAATTCCTCTATTGAGAATTTTCTGTTTAGCTCTGTAACCCATATTTTAAATTGGATTACTTGATTTGTTGCTGTTTAACTTCTTTTTTAATATTTTTAATTTATTTTTTATATTAATTACCATTTATTCACTTTGTATCCATGCTGTGGCCCACTCCCTCATTCCCTCCCAATCCAACACTCTCACTCTCATCTTCTCCCATGACCCTTTCCAAGTCCACTGACAGGGGAGGTCCTGTTCCCCTTCCATCTGACATTAGCCTATCAGGTCTCATCAGGACTAGCTGCACTGTTTTCCTCTGTGGACTGCCAAGGCTGCTCCACCCTGTGTGGTAGGTGATCATAGATCCAGCCAATGAGTTCATGTCAGAGACACTCCTGTTCTCCTTACTAGGGTACTCACTTGGACAGTGAGCTGCCATGGGCTACTTCTGTGCAGGGGTTCAAGGTTATCTCCATGGTCCTTGATTAGAGTATCAGCCTCTGAAAAGCCCCCTGGGCCCTTATTTCTTGATTCTATTGCTCTCTTTGTTGAACTCCTGTCCCCTCCATGTCTTTCTATATCCCCCTTCTATCATAAGATTCCCTGCCCAAAAGATTCTCTGCCCAAAGTTTGGATATGAGCCTCAGCATCTGCTTTGATACCCCTCTGGGTAGAATCTTTCAGAGGCCCTCTATGGCTGGCTCCTATCCTTTTCCATTTTCTCCCTCTTCTGATGTCCTTTAGTTTGCCTTCCTGAATGAGGATTGAACATCTTACTCAGGGTCCTACTTCTTGCATCTTTTGGTTTATAGATTTTATTATGTTTATCCTATATTATGAATCTAAAATCCACTTATAATTGAGTATTTACCATGTGTGTCTTTCTGATTCTAGGATACCTCACTCAGAATAATCTTTTATAGTTCCATCCATTTGCCTGCAAATTTCATGATTTCCTTCTTTTTAATTGCTGAGTAGTATTCCATTGTGTAAATGTAACACAGTTTCTGTATCCATTCCTCAGCTAAGTGACATCTGGTTGTTTTCAGGTTCTGGCTATTACGAATAAAGCTTCTATGAACATGGTTGAACAAATGTCCTTGTTCTGTACTTGAACATGTTTTGGATATATACCTCGGAGTGGTGTAGCTGGATGTTGAGGAATCACTATTCCTAATTGTCTGAGGAAGCGCCAGATTGACTTCCAAAGTGGATGTGCCAAGGTTACATTCCCACCAGCAGTGGAGGAGGGTTCCCCTTTCTCCACACACCCCTCAGCATGTGTTGTCACTTGAGTTTTTTATCTTAGCCATTCTGATGGGTATAAGGTGAAATCTTGGGGTTATTTTGATTTCCATTTCCATGTGTGAAGGTGTTGCTTTCTGTTTCTTGTGCCTTCTTATGGGCTCTTTTTCTTTTGCTTTTGTGGTTACTTTTTGTTTGTTTGTTTTCCAGTTCTAATGGGTTTGAATTTGTTTTATCATATTTTGCATTATTTTATTTTATTATTCCAAAGAAATATTTTCATTTTCTAATGGAAGGTAGAAAGGGGTGGATCTGGATATAAGGGAAAGTGTGAAGAAATGCAGGAATAGAGGGAGGGGAACCATAATCAGAGTACATTGTATGAAAAAAAAATCTGTTTTCAACAGCAACAAAAAAGGTGTTCAAAGAATTCTCCATGGTAACCACAAATAGATCATAAATAAACATGATATACCCAAGTTATTAAAGAAAATTTGAATATTCTACTAAGAACTAAAATAAACCCAAAGTCGTAAAGAACTTTTAGACATAATGATATATAAAACTATAAATCCACAGCAGGAGAAAGCTATTTCTAATAAGTAACTACCTCAAATGCCAATGTATTAAACTTTTAAATCAAAACACACAGTTGGGAAGAATTAGTTAAGATCAGAATATGTACTACTTTTAGTTATCTTAGATCCAAAGTTGCAAAATACTGAAATGGAAATAATTGAAAATGGTATTGTATGTAAGTAGCAAACAAAGGATAACTGAAGCAGACAAATCAAATAAGGTAGCATTGAAAACCAGAGACCATCATGCTAATATGCGAGAAACACTTCAATCATGTAGAATATTTAACGATAAGGAGCATCCCTGCTTCATCACACATTACATGAAATAAAAACTACCTGAATTAAAGGGAAAAAAATAAACAGCTGTGCAACAGGAAAAATAGCATAGACTGTATAGAAGGGCATTTCCCCAAGTAAATCAGAACACGGATGCACCACACTTCACAGTGCACTACCGAAAGCTTCCTTTCTAAGACTGGGAATGGATTTTAAAAAAATGCCTGTTTTTCTCACTCAAAATGAATAAGCTGCCAGAAGTTGTAGACTGGACAGTTATGCCTGGGTAGTAAAATAAATGAAATGCATTCAATATGCTTGGAAGAAATAAAAGCATCTGTGCTTTCAAACTATATAACTTAATATTTTTCTGTCATTTCTTACTTTATGTATTTGGGTGTTTCACTCACATATATGTTTGTGTATCATGAGTGTGCATGCCTGGTGCTCTCTGAGAACCAAAGAATATTCCGATTCCCTGGAATTATAGTTATAAATGGTTGTGACCTTCCAGATGGGTGCTGGGAGTTGAACTCAGATCCTCTGGAAGATGACCAAATCACTTGACCACAGAGCTATATATCCTGCACTGAAATAACAATCTACATATAGAAAATCCTCAACATATGCCCACATTTACTAAAATTAATAAGTCAATTAATCTATTTAGCTTAATATAATTTCATGATGATTTATAAAGATTAATGATTTTATGTGTTATGTTTCTGCACCAAATGAATTCCAGGTGCCAATGGAAGCCAGAAGAGGGTGTCAAATCCCCAGGGTTTGGAGTTATAGATGGTGCTGGGAACAGAAACTGCATCCACTATGAGTGTCCTGAACTGTTGAACTACTTCTCCCATCCTCAATACAATTTAAATGCTCAAGAATTAGTTGCAACTTTGTACACTAGTATTTTATACACTATAATTTGCTCTGTGTTTGTTGTATTTTAATATTATTTTTTTATTTTTATTTTTTGTTTATTAAAATTTATTCACTTTGTATCCCAGCTTTAGACCCCTCCCTTGTCCTCTCCCGACCCCTCCCTCCCTCTCTTTTCTTCTCCTATACTCCCCTCTCTCCTCCCATGCCCCTCCCCGAGTCCTCTGATAGTGGAGGTCCTCCTCCTCTTCCTTCTGACCCTATCCTATCAGGTCTCATCAGGACTGTATTGTCTTTCTTGGCCTGGTCAGGCTGTTTGACACTTAGGAGGAGCTTATCAAAGAGCCAGGCACTGAGTTCATGTAAGACACAGCCCCTTTTTCCCCTAACCAGGGAATCTGCTTGGAAACTAAGCTTTCATGTGCTACATCTGTGCAGGGGTTCTACTTTATCTCCATGCATGGTCCTTGGTTGGAGTAACAGTCTCAGAAAGGAGTCCTGGACCCAAAATTCTTGGTTCTGTTGCTCTCCTTGTGGAGCTCCTGTCCCTTCCAGGTCTTTCTTTTTTTTTTTTTTTATTTTTATCAGTTACATTTTATTAATTCTGTATCCCAGCCATGCCGCGAACCCTCATTCCCTCCCAGTCCCTCCCTTCCTCCCTCATCACCACTGTGGCCCTTTCCAAGTCCACTGATGGGGGGGGACCTCCCCCCATTCATCTGATCCTGTTTTATCAGGTATCTTCATTGAGTTCCTGTTAGAAATAGTCCTTGTTCCCCTCACTTTGGGAGACCAATTGGTTACTGAGCTACCACAGGCTACATCTGAGCAGAGGTTCTAGGTTATATCCATACATGGTCCTTGGTTGAATGTCAGTTTCAGAAAAGACCCTGTGCCCAGATATATTTGGTCTTTGTGGAGCTCCTATCCTTTCCCCATCAGACTAACTCCCCTTCTTTCTTATGATTCCCTGTACTCTGCCAAAGGTTTGGTCATGAGTCTTTGCTTTGAAAACACTGCTAGTTAGAGGCTTTCAGATGCGCTCAGTAGACTCCTGTCATGCGTTCAATGCACATCCCATCTGACTTTCTAAACGAGGATTGATCATCTTACCCCATGTCTGCTCTCTTGATTATCTTTTTTAGGTGTATAGATTTCATTATGTTTATCATATCTTATAGGTCTATATAAGTGTGTATATACCGTGTTTGTCTTTCTCCTTCTGGGATATTTCACTCAGAATGATGTTTTCTAGATCCCACCATTTGCCTGCAAATTTCATGATTTCCTCCTTTTTGATTGCTGAGTAGTATTCCATTGTGTAGAAATACCATAATTTCTGTACCCATTCTTCCGTTGATGGACATCTGGGTTGTTTCCAGGTTCTGGCTATTACAAATAAAGCTGCTATAAACATGGTTGAACAAGTATCCCTTTTGTGTGCTTGAGCAAGCTTTGGGTATATACCTAGCAGTGGTATAGCTGGGTCTTGAGGAAGCACTATTCCTAATTGTCTTAGAAAGCGCCAGATAGCTTTCCAGAGTGGTTGTACCAGTTTACATTCCCACCAGCAGTGGAGGAATGTTCCCCTTTCCCCCCTTTTCCCCCCTCTTCCGATGTCTATCCCATTTGCCTTTCTGAATGAGGATGTGTGTTGCATTTTTATACACTAGAAAATACACACTTACAGAGAGAATTATACTTGCAACATATTTGCAAATATTATATAAAATGTACAACAATTAGTTCATCTTTAAAGTAGAAATACTGAAATATATAAAACATTTCGTGATAGAATTAAAGAAAAAGAAAAGCACACTATATTTATGAATTAAATTATTTAATGTTGCTAAAATATCAATATGTTCAAATTAACCAAATATTCAAAACAAATTATCCTTAAATTTCTAATTTTGTTCTTGACAGATTCTATTCTATATTTCACATAAAATAGCCCAAACAATATAAAGATGCAAAAAGAGTCACACTTCTTTATTTTAAGACATATAAGAAGCTATTGTGATCATAAAAGCCTGGTGCTATCATAAAAACAAATACAGATGGCCATAGAATAAAAAGAAGTGTTTGAAAACAAACATATATACAATCAAATAAATTCCATACAAAGGTGCTTGTACTTTTCAATGAGGCAATAGGAACCTTTTAAACACTTGATGCTGTGGAAATCATATTTCTGTCTATATCTGAAACAGTATAAAAAACTTACTTGATAGGCGAGGGCCTACTCCCCTTCCATATGACCTTAACTTATCAGGTCTCATCAGGCCTGTCTGCAGTGTCCTCCTCTGTGGCTTGGCAAGGCTGCTCCTGTCTCAGGGGGAGGTGATCAAAGAGCCAGCCACTGAGGGAGTGAGGGTGGGATTGGGGGGAAAGAGGTAGGGGGTTACAGCTGGGATACAAAGTGAATAAAATGTAATTAATATAAAAAATAAAAATGTAATTAAAAGATGTTAGTCATGGTATCGAGATCTAAAACTCTTGAGCTGTAAAAACCCTGAGTCCTGACGATCATGTTAAATGATGCCATGTAGAATGTGGAAGCAATGACTCCAATCTGATGGTGGGGCACCACAGAGGCCATGAATGACTTGGTTCTGCTACATTTAATTCACAAAGGACAGATCGTGGAGAAACAGAGAGAAGAAAGAAACCAGAGATGAACCAACCAACCAAACAAACAAACAAAACCATTTCATTGAATGTACATCAAGGAATTAAATATAAACCTAAAGTAATAAAACTGACAAAAATATGTCTATCCTTATTTTGTCTCAAAAGGCACAGATAAAAGAAATAATAAACAAATTGGACTTATTGAAATTAAAAAAGGGGGGGCTGATGAGGTGGCTCAGTAGCTAAAAGCATGTGCTGTTTTTCATAGGATGGCGGTTTGCGTCAGAACCCGTATAGGGTGGCAGCTTCTGACTTTAGTTCATAGAATCAGACACTTTCTTCTGCTGACTGTGGACACTACCGTGCACGTGGTGCAGAGACACAGATAAACATACAGCCACAACCGAAGCAGCTGCTGTGTGACACTAACCTCCTACAGCAGCCTTATACTGTACACATAAATGTTTGAAGATGTTAATCTCAGGTGCAATTTTTTTTTCTTTTTAGCTCTAGCAGAATAACAACAAAAAATTTTCAACTCAGACAACATAATGGCGAGGAATCATAACACGTTCTGTTTTACTAATAAACAGTCAGTAATTAGCTCAGAGACTTATCATCCTGACATCTGCAGAATTAATGGACGATTGGAAGTGGTGAGAGGTGCTGTTTCCACAATTCAACAGTTTTTTTTTTCTCCTAGTTTGCTAAATTTTTAAATTGTTTATTTAAAAATGCCAGTGCCGATGTTTTGATTGAAAATGCCTTTGTTTAAAAATAGCACAGCTGTTGGTCATATGTCGATTTCATAAGGAGGAAGACAGAGAAGCTGAAAGATGGAAATCAACTTGATCAAACCCTCAGGCTAAAGGAGAAAACCTTTCTTCCTTTTAATTAGCAAATCTGACCTGATTTATATCTGTTTTCATAAAAGATAAGATTCTGAGGATACTCATACTCCTCACACTCATAATTGAAGTACATGCATTTTTGTTTTTTATTAAAGGAACGCATAAACTGAAAAAATGACAGTTTCATAATTCAGAAGTTAAAAATCTAAATTAACATCGGCCATGAAAGCTAGTGAGTCAGATACATGGAGTGTGGATTCAGGTTAAATGTTGCTAAACCCATAGAAAAGCGAAGGGCAAAGGCCATTGATTGGCCTGTGAGAAATATCTGAAGTTGACATAAGGACAAAGTTGAAAACTGCTGAAAGAAATTTTCTCTTTGAATATATATTAATTGCAGTTTATTCGTTTGTATCCCGGTTGCAGCCCCCTCCCTCATTCCCTCAAAATTCCACCCTCCCTCCCTCATCTCCTCCCATGCCCCTTCCAAGTACACTGATTGGGGAGGTCCTCCTCCCCTTCCATCTGACCCTAGTCTTTTAGGTCTCATCAGGACTGGCTGCATTGTCTTCCTCTGTGGGCAGGTGAGGCTGCTCCCCACTCAGGAGTAGGCAATCAAAGAGCCTGCCACTGAGTTCATGTCAGAGACAGTCCCTGTTCCCCTTACTAGGGAAACCAGAATATAACTGGTATTTTCCTGACATATCCCAAGTAATATGCCTACAATATGAATTTTTTTTGTTTAATATAGTTTACATTATTTTACTTAATTTTTAGCAAATTTGTCAAGGACCAAGTGTCATCATACCTGTAAAATTATTCAGAAGAGGAGAAAGAAAACACCAACAAAAATTAATTTGTAGCTACCTACTCTAAAAATGAACTTTGTTAAATTAATCTTCTGTATGATCACACGTTTCCACTACACAAACATTAAGGAAGAACTCCTTTTTCATACATGTTGCAAAGCTGGATCTCCAAAATACTCAATGTTTGATGTGAGCTACAATAAAAAACCAGGGCTTAATCCAATCCATGCCTGTCCCCAGATACCTTTATTTCCTATTTAAAGAATAATGCAAATTATTTTTATAGGTATGGTTGAATTAAATCTCTTCATCTCACCATGACCATCAAGAAATCCAACTTGTCTCCAGTTCTCCGATCAAGACAAACTAGTCTAGAGCTGTCACCTATCACAAAGGAGAGGACGGAAACTTTAAGAGCTAAAAATATCTGTGTTTCTAAATTGCTTTACATATCAAAGCTTTTTGGAAAAGGCTGGTATAAACAGTTCAGTTTCTGGAAATTTATTTAAATCAACTTTCACATTCTTGAGAAAAGTTCACCACAACACTTTGAAGGGAATTTATAAGCATCTCAAGCTGGCAGTAGATTTGTTCATTTAAGTGTGGCTGTGTATGGCACCCGTGTTTTCTTCATGACTTCACCCAAATCTTTATGGCAAGCACTGCATGGCTTTCCCATTTTTAGACAGTCATTCATCCTGTCTATTTTTTTTTAATTTTGCCTCAAGACTTAAAACATTTCAACCTATTCAGTTTGTTTTGTGGACTATGTGCCAGATGCAAATATTTAGCATATGACCCGTTTGAAGTCATATTTTTTTAAGCAGGCCATTTACCTGGAATATTAACTAACACAGTTGAAGAACAAATGTAAGTAAATTAAAGTCTGTATGGAGGTGGCTGATTGTGATGGCAACAGCATGGTTTAGATGATTAAATACAAATACCCTGGACAGTGAAACTAGGCTTCCCACTAATAGATACCAGCTAACATTTTGCGACTCTATTTCCAAAAGGCAGAAAAGGGATGTGTGTGTGTGTGTGTGTGTGTATTCTCTGCACTTTGAACTAAGTAAATTCTACCCCATTTCATGGCTTCAGAGGGCAAAGGCTGTAGATTAGAACCCAATATTGTTATTTTAGTTAATAACCTTGCCGTCAAATATCATTTTAAACATGTGTGCTTATAGCTATAGACCAGGTCTGCTTTCAGGGTTGGTCAAGGACTCTGCTTGTTACTCCCAAATTGCTGAAAAGAAATGAATAAGTGTACACACACACACACACACACACACACACACGTGTGTGTGTGTGTGTGTGTATGTGTGTGTGTGCACGCGCGCGTGTGTGTGTATAATTTTTTAAAGACAGGTTATTTACATGCAGCCCTGGCTTTCCATCCTGGAACCTACTTTGTTTACAAGGCTGATCTACCTGCTTCTGCTTTCCAAGTGCTAGAATTAAAGGCATGCAACACCAGCTAAGGCAGCAAGTATGCAATTCTTAATGGACATCTTAGGGTTTTTGTTGCTGTGAAGTGACACCATGATCACGGCAACTCTTACAAAGGAAACCTTTTAATTGTGACTGGTTTGCAATTCAGAGGTTTGATCCACTGTTGTCATGGAGGGAAGCATGAAGACAGACATGGTGTTTAAAGGTAGCTGATAGTGCTATATCTGGATCAACAGGCAGTGAGAGAGAGACAGACACTCTTACTGGCTTTAACATTTGAGACCTCAAAAGCCAACCCCAGTGACTCACTTCTTTCAAAGATGACACATCTTGTAATAGTGTCAATGTCTGTAGGCTTCTGGATTCCATTATCATTCATACCATCACATGGACCATCTCTCAACACCACCACCAAGGCTCACAGAACATCACGGAAGAGAAGTTAGAACACATGAGCCAAAAGATGTGGAAGAGTGCTGTGAAATGATGTAGTATGAACATAACTTGACAATTTCATTCATGAATTTATGGAATCCTTGGTTACATGTACAAGACCCATGAAAGATTAAGGAAGCCAAAATTTCGGCATAGACGATACTTAGGTATCAGCCCCTACTAAAAAATTATTGGAAGTGGGTAGTTGAAAGAAATAGAATCATTCTTTTCTTTCTTTCTTTTTTTGTTTTTTGTTTGTTTGTTGGAAACAGGGTTTCTCTCTGTAGCCTTGGCTGTCCTGCACTCCTTTTGTAGACCAGGCTGTTGACAAACTCATAGAGATACACCTGCCTCTGCCTCTCTGAGTGCTGGGATTGCAGGTGTTGGTTACAGTGCCTGGCTCCTTCTTTTTCTTTCCTTCCTTCCTTCCTTCCTTCCTTCCTTCCTTCCTTCCTTCCTTTCTTCCTTCTTTCCTTTGCTTTTTTGTTTTGTTTTGTTTTAGATTTGTCCAGTGGAAGTATTCAATGCTCCCATGAAATGCCTTTCACTTGTGGATTTATAGACAAGCTAACTGAACTGAGTGGTTTATTAAAAAAAAAAAAAGAATTTTGGAGAAGTCATGTTGAGAAAGGTATCGGGGGAGTGAGAGTGGAACTTTGGGAGTACTTGTGATCACATTTGTTGTGTACAAACGTAAAGTTTACAAAATTAAAAAATCTGTTTATGGCAAAATAAGGTTTAGAATGAATGTAGGACTGGATTAACTATATAACACTTTCTTAGATACAGTTCCAATTTAAACTTCTGGTTTCCAACTCACTCCATCTCAGTTCCAGCGTTTCCTCTAGGATCTAGCAGGGGCTATTTACTCTACATGTCAGCAGAGCTTTTCAGCTTAAATATAGATGTGTTTAATGGGCCTGCTGACAAAATCCACTCAAAGTTTACCTGTAAGAAAAAAGTTATCAGAACCAATAAGAGATGAAGCAAAGGAAAGACCAAGTGTTCTGACACACAGTAAAAGGGACTGTGAAGAGCTGATAGAGCACTCTTCAGAGTTTCATAAAGGAGCTTTTAGGACTTGTAAAATTGGAATGAAACCGTTGAAGAATGACACTCAAAAAGACCACATCACATGGAGCAGATGCCCTATACCATCCCAAACATTTGTCTCCTTCACCTTATGATAAAACAAACAAACAAGCAAACAAACAAACAAAAACATTTGCTTGCTAAACATATTTGTGTGTTACCTAGCTATTTTTATATGGGTCAGCTATATAAACCAAATGAACCTTGTCAGGTAGCATATTCTACCAGAGGACAAAGCTTAGAATTTTTTCTCACCTGTTAAAGAAATTCAGGAAATCCTAAGGGAACCTTCTTGACAGCATTAATCAGCCCAGGGCACTAAAGGAAAGCTAGTTAAAGGTGTTCTGCTGCTTTGAAGAGGAGATCAAGATAGGGATAGATATGCTAGCCATACGGTAAGCGAAATTACTGGTAAGAAAAGGTTTATAGGAGTAACAGAAGTTAAGATTGCCTTCAGGGAAAGACAAATCAGATGCCTCCATCTGTACTCCAAAACAAACAGGATAGTCACAAATCAAAGTAAAAGGTGGAAAAAAGTGAGAAGTTGATGAGTGATCTCATAGCATATATTTAATAGCCTTATTTCCATAGTGTCCACACTAGACTTGAGCTAGGAGGGACTTTGGAAGATCATAGTAGTGAATGTATGTGATCAGAATGCTTTGCATAAATTTATAAAAATTTTAGAGAATGAACACATTATTTAAAAACATATTTTATGAAGAGTAAGATTGTAAGAGAAGGCTATGGGAAGTAAATACAGAAATATAATCTTATTCTGATTTCATTCCTTTTCTATATAAAACAAACCCACAAAGGAAATAGAAACTGTAAAAATGAAAATTTAAAACCACATCTGAATATGATTTAAACACTGGTTTGTCTAATAACAGTTGTTTACTGTTAAGGCCAAAGATTTTTTTTCTACACTAAGAAATATAACATAATAAAAACAATTAAGCATTCCATAAAATTTATTACTGCACTGTTATGATTAGAAGTTTTGTTTTTTTGTTTTTTTTTTCCTTGCTCAAAGCTAACGTTACAGTGATAAATCTTTACTAAAGTTTTACTTTTAGGTAACATTTTAAAAAATTAGGAGTGTGTTTCTTCAAACACAATAAATCAGAAGTAAATGAACATCATGGAAAGTAAGACCATGGGCTTTTGTGATGAACTTAGACTTAAAATAAACACAAGAAAATTTTAATGTAATACTGAAAGTGATTTTAGAATGTCCCTAAAAGGTTGTAATTCATCACATATGAATATGGAGCAAACTAATTTGTGGAAAGCTTCTGTAAAATTTTCTACAGACATCGTAATTATGTTCAAATAGTAGGCTGATAGAAATACATAATTCACATGGTCTATATAGCATGTCAAATAATTCTGCTCCATACACATCTGATAAGTTAGGATAAAAATTGACATTATGTCACAACTTTCAAATCTAGTTTGTGAGATGATGAACATTATAGATTTTATTTCTTTGGATTTTTATGGTATTTCATGAGGGCAAATAGTAAAAAATCTATTATGTAAAATACATATCTAAATTAGAGGATTGGATAGATTCATATCTATTGATGGTTTAGAACCTTACTGGCAAAGTTAGCTGTACCTTTTAAACTTAGATATTTCTTGTGGTTTTAATCATTACTTTGTCAAAAAAAAAAAATCACTAGTCAACAAATCTTTCACATCTGTTCTCCACACTAGGAGATAGTTCATCATGTTGGGGATAAAACAAACAAACAAACAAACAAACAAAAACAATTATTCTCTATATACGAAGATTTTTACATACAAACTTCAAATATGCGCTAAGTAAGCCCCAGGGGTCCTTCTGTGACTCTTACAGTCTTTACTCTCATGTCTTGAGATATTCAACTATATCCTCAAGGCAATGGCAGAGGATCTTGTTTTATGCCAAAATCATGTTAATAAAATAAAAGTTCCTTTATCTTCTTTGCTATGATCTTTCCCTCTGCAAGGGTCCATTTCTACCATTGGTTTTAAAACTCATCCATGAAACATGGCTAGATGACATACACATGTAACCCCAGCACTCAGGGAGACAGAGGCAAGCTGATCTCTTTAAGTTCAAGGTCAGCCTAGTCTACAAAGCTTGTCCTGAACAGCCAACAGTGCAAAGAGAAACCCTGTCTAAAAACCAAACAAACAAACAAAAAAATAAAAAAAAAAACCCTTATACATGAGAGCTCCGCAGGACCCCGTGGCCCACATTCCTCTGCATTGTTGTTCTTTTACAGTCCATTTGATTACCACCATTACCTTCAGTGATCTCATCTAGAATTTCCCATCGTCAAAAAAAAAAAAAAAATCCTATTGACTTGGAGATTTATGTATTCATAACACTTTTGGATACTCAGAATTCCTGAAATTACACCCTAGACTCAACATTTAATTTTTTGTTTTAGTATTTCTCCAGTATCCCAGAAACAGAGTTGCATATGTGGTATATACTCACTTATAAGTGGATACTAGCCATACATATATAATAAATATACTGAAATCTACACTCCTTAAGAAGCTAAACAACAAGGAGGATCCTAGGGAAGATGCTTAATTTTCCTTCAGGAGGGAAAACAGGGTAGGCATCGGAAGCAAGCAGTAGAAGAAAGGGAACAGGACTGAAGCCTACCTCAAATGTCCTCTAAAAGACTCCAACCCTTTACAAGTGGGTATCCTAGTAAGGGGGACAGGAACTCTCTCTGACATGAACTCAGTGACTAGCTCTTTGACTGCCTCCTCGCTCCCTGATGTGGGTGCAGCCTTGCCAGTCCACAGAGGAGGGCAATGCAGCCAGTCCTGATGAGAACTGGTGAGACCTGATGATACCTGGAAGGAGAGTAGGACCTCCTCTATATGTGGACTTGGAGAGAGGCATAGGAGGAGATGAAAGATGGAGGGTGGGATTGGGACGTAATATGGGAGGGGGCTACAGCTAGGATACAAAGTGAATAAACTGTAATTAATATAAAAAATAAAAATTTAACTAAAAAACAAAAAGACTCCAACCAGCAAATGCAGAGACTCACAGCTAAACTTTGGACAGAGAGCAGGGAGTCTTATAGCAGAAGGCACATATAAAAGCACCAAGAGAGGACAGGCCCTCCACAAGGAGACCAACAAAGCAAAAAATAAAAAGTAAAAGAAAAGAAAAAAGAAAAGAAAAGCAGGGCACCGGGGACACTGCAGAAATTGATGCATCAACCAAAGACCATTTATAGAGAGGACCTAGATCATTTTCCTTTAAATAAGCTAAGTTGTTGGGGCTTAGCAAATATGGGACTTAGATCAGCATCACTTTGTCATTCAGTAGCTGATGGCCTTAAGTGAGAGTGTCATGAAGTACATCTTCTTTTGATGACTTCACCAACTAATGGCCTGCAAGATACTTGATAGACACTTAGAAAGAAAGTAATTATTCAAGGGACCTAGTAGTTGATTTACTAGTCTCTGAGTTGAGAGGAGCAGCTTATGAGTTTGTGAAACTCAGAACCATGGGCACCAAGAGACCCATTCTTTGTCCATCTTCTTTTTCTATTCTGAGAGCGTGAGAGTCTCCCATCCAAATATATGTTGCACATTCACTTATCAATATTAGGAACTATGAGGCTGAAGTGCAGTGTGGCTTTGTGGTAGATGTGGCATAGGCACCACAGTAACGTACATAAAAAAGCAAATATTTAAATAAATGAATCATAAGACGGCTACAATAACACAATCTCCACCACCCAATTTGTACCATCAACTGTAATGATAACAAGAATTAATTAGCAGTCCATGTGTTCTTGCTAATAACCATACAAATCTTGCCACTCCAAACTTTTTTATTTCTTGCACTGTGTCTAACAAACATTATCTCTTTCTGAAAATAAAACCTACATTTGATAATGTTATAGCTTCATATAATTTGTTCGTGTATAACAAGCCTCTCCATCAGAAATAGAATGCAGGCTACATATGTCATTTTACATTTTCTAGTGGCTGCATTAAAAACAAAAATGTCATTATTATAATTACTTTTAAATGTATGTCTTAAAATTCATTGTTTGGAGGATATTTTCCCTGTAATTTCCAACCAATAAAATTTTTGAAGATGTATTTACATTCTCTTTTATGCCATAAAATAAAAGATTACCACTAGAACTTTTGTGTTTTCAGTTGTCCAAAAAATCAATAGGAGTGTAGATTTTAGGACTTAACATCCACAGATGTACCACTCAGTCTTTCTATGTGCTTGTCTTCTAGATAATAATTGAAATGGCATATATTATATCCATTTCAGTGAGTAAATTTTAGGGAATAAAGAAAGCCTTGGGTGATACAAGTTCTGAGTAACATGTGTTGTTGATATGGGCATCACCATGCCAAGGACTCTAATGCTGCACAGTCACAGAACTGACACTTACCTGGGTAAGTCTCAGAGGAACCTCATCATTCCCCTCCCCCTCCCCCAAGTATGGATGTTTATGGATCATGGATCCTTCTGTTCAAAAACTAACAACTGCAGTCTCCCCTTCCAGAAGATTGCTGCCTGCAAGTGCTTGCCTCATAGAGGCCTCTTACCAGAACAGGCAAACCTCTCCCATGAAATAAAATTTCTGTGGTTCGAGATAATCCCACTAGTAAGTGCTTTTCTTCAGAGGTAGCAGACATGAACTGATACCAGATTTTTCTATATGCATTTCTAAGTGTCTGTTCTCTCTTTATTCCCTTACCACCCATAGGGTAGCAGGAATCAGTCTGAGTCTTAGAAGTAGTTGGCCAAAAGAAAAGTTAATTCCAAAAGGTTTGCTCATATTCTATTTAAGAAGGAATCCAAAAATAGAGACTCTTGTGTTCTCTATTCTCACTCACATACACAATTCTTTAACTATCTGATTCCATATCCACAATGCTTCTTAAATGTTAGAGTTATTCTGTTATGTTTATACTGGCAATGAACACTAAACAAAATCATTTTAAAAATTATTCAGGAAACCTAAATATGATTTAGATTATTTTATGAAGTATTTTTCATTAATTTCTTTTACCCTTGATTTATTAGGAAAAAAATATTGGAAACAGACTGGTACATCGATGGAATCGAATAGAAGAACCTGAAATAAATCCACACAGTATGGACATCTGATTTTTGACAAAGATGCCAAAACCATTCAGTGGAAAAAAAAAGACAGCATCTTCAACAAATGGTGCTGGTCTAACTGGATGTCTACATATAGAAAAATGAAAATAGATCCATATTTATCACCCTGCACAAAACTAAATTCCAAGTGGATCAAAGACCTCAACATAAAACCAGATACTCTAAATCAGTTAGAAGAAAAAGTGGGTAAGACATTGGCACAGGAGACAACTTCCTGAACAGAACACCAACAGCACAGACTCTAAGAGCAACAATCAATAAATGGGACCTTATGAAACTGAAAAGCTTCTGTAAAGCAACGGACACTGTCATCAAAACAAAGTGACTGCCTACAGATTGGGAAAGAAACTTCACCAACCCTGTATCTGACAGAGGGCTAATATCCAGTATATATAAAGAATTCAAGAAGTTAAACAGCAACAAATCAAGTAATCCAATTAAAAAATGGAATACGGCTTTCACAGTCTGCATGGCAGAGGCATTCAGAGGCTCTCTGTGGCAGGTTCCTAGGTCGTTTCCTGTTTTCTTCTTCTGGCTTTCAGAGGCCCTCTGTAGCAGGTTCCTAGGTTGTTTCCTGTTTTCTTCTTCTTTGGATGTCCATCCTCTTTGCCTTTCAGGATGGGGATT
>REGO01000388.1:1805142-1816689 GCA_010120015.1 Rhombomys opimus | reverse complement strand
CAAAAAGGAGGAAATCATGAAATTTGCAGGCAAATGGTGGGATTTAGAAAACATCATTCTGAGTGAAATATCCCAGAAGGAGAAAGACAAACACGGTATATACACACTTATATAGACCTATAAGATATGATAAACATAATGAAATGTATCGGGTTCTTAATGAAAAATGTCTTAAAACACTTGTTTCGGGAGAAAAAAAAATGGAGGTTTAGGAAAAGAATGCTTCTTATATACCTGAACTGCTGAAAGTAATAGTAATAATAATAAAACTTTTCAAAACTTTAGCGACTTACCACCTGATAAGCCCTGCATCGAAAATTGTCAAGAAATTGTGTATTATAATTTCTAGAATAAAAAAAGGTGGACACTGCAAGGAGGTCATATTTCTGGGGCTAATAGGCACAAAGAAAGGCATGGAGTGCAGTTCTCGGGAAAAAAACAAATGTACAGTAAGTGTGCAAACAACTGACATTTATTTTAGTTAATTTTCATTTAATTTATTACAAACTATTGATTTACACCACACATTTGAGTTCAGATTTATGTAAAAAAAAAATCTAAAAGTCTCAGTGAGATATAAATGTCTGTGTAATAAACCTGGGGATTCTGGATAATAGAATTACATGGTTAGCTATTGGTTCTTCTGTTTGAAGTATGTGATGTAAAGAGAAAAATAACTGGGCTGTCACTGGGAAAGACTCTTCTAGTGTTAAGGAACTTTCCGGAGTGTAGGCTTGGAATAAGGATTTGAAAAAGAGAGGCTCAAGGAAGCAGGTTACCCATAATTAGAAAAAAAAATTGAGATGTTCCTTGGTTTATAAATTAAATCTATTTTACATTTATTAGAAAGTCATGGAAGAAATTCTCTCAAGCAATTTTGTCCATTTGGTTTTATTACCTTAGCTATTTAATACCTAGCCAATGTCTTGGTAGGGTTATGATTTATATATACATGGGTGATATGTAGGCTATGGTTCATGGCTTTAAGTGCAGATACTCAAATCCAACTGAAAATCTTTCCTCCAAGCCTGAGCCAGGTATGCATTTGCTACTGAAGGCAACCCGACTGAGCAACTTTTATGTAATGGTATAAAAATCAACCATACAATAAACATTTTGCTGCTTAGAGAGCTAAGCCAAAGTCATAGACAACAAGACAATAAGCTAAAATAGAAATGGAGGAACTGAGGTTTCTGGGGAGAAACATGAGGCTTATTTGGTATTATGTAAGTTTACCACAGTGCTCTATCTTAACACCTTAAAGTGAAACCCAGATTGTCTCAGAAATGAACATCTCACACTGGTCCAGATTGTTTTAAGGAATTGCACCCTTTGACTCTTACACGACAGAATAAAATTGCGTATATGTTTGTGGGGTATGATAGAATGTTTCAAGGTACACATGAATTATGTGATGCTCAAATAAACATAAATGTATCAATCTTCACACATATTTTCTATTTGTTAGTGGTGAAATATTTGAAATTTTCTTCTGTTATAACCTTTGTGTGTAACAGGGTAACACACATATTTTCCCATCTTGTTATAACTAAATTCCAAGTGAACAAAACTTTTCCAGGAAGCAAACAATTGACTGAGCCTCTTTACACCTCACTCTGCACCTTGCCTACTTCTTTTCCCTGACATGGATGTTAAGAATCTTTTAAAACTGCCTTAGTGCTCAACTAAGTACACTTTGAAAATCATATCTGTAAAGCATTGGTTATCAGCTCCCTGGATTTCTGCCATTTGGTACCAAGTAAATAAGCAAAGACTCATTGTCTCTTGTAGTAGACTTTCCTTTGGGGAATAGCATTTTATTTATTATTTGAAAGTTTTGTTAATTGAGTATGTTCGAGCCTCATACTGACCATGTACACTATTTTTGACTTCAAGTCTTTGGAACTCCAATACCCACTAGGACCTTCTACTGCCATCTTTATTATAATGGTACTGGACAGTCTAAGGCAACTTCTAAGCTGAGGTTTTTGCAGTTTGCTTTACTTATTCTGTTTTCCCCGTGTGTTACCTTTTTTCTTCCTTGACATCATTTTTTATCTCCGTGTTTTGTTTTTTTTTTTTAATTTTTGGAAATCTATCCACTAGTATGAGACTGAGACAATAGTCTGAGTGCATGTTACATAACTCAGGTCAAAATACAATTACAGCACACTGATGGTTGCTGATTTAGAGGCAGAAGACAAAGTTTTTTTTTTTTTTTGTATGTAGAAAAGATGATTCTTAAAATGGACAAATATAATGTATAAAGTTCTATGGATATTGTTAGGCAAGAGAGTTTATTATTTACATAATAACACCCACAGTATTTCCAAAATTTCATCAGGAAACTTAAGTCAGTTTACTAAATGTTTTGCAACTCCAGCAAAACCTGCTAATCAGGTGCAGGCTGGCCTCCTTTCTGCCAAGATGGAAGGAGCATTTGTGATTTCTGTGCATTCCTCACACTCACTGGAGGGTGCACCTGGTCTTGGTTAATTGGGTGAAGGAGTTTTGCCTGCAAGGTAGAAGGAATTAGTGACAGGTTTCTTGTTCTGTGGACTCCCTGAGGTGGGATAAAAGGCCTGAATAGCTTCCTTATTTTATAAGATCAATTGGATGCAGACATAATTGAAAGAAAGATAATGCAGGATGAAGTTCTTTCTTTGTTTAGGGATGATAAAGACTGAATAATACCGTTTGGGCATGTGTTGCTGAGATGGCTTTACTTTTTAATATACTTAATAGCAATAGGCACAATCACTGACATCATTTAGCTCCAATGGGTTATAAATTTGTCATTATGTGACTTAGTTGAGTGATGTTGAATAGGTCTTATAAAGTTTATTGGAACTCAAGAAAGGAAACCACCACACCTGGTGAGCTCTGACATCAGGGAGAGTGCCTGGTGGGAGTTGGTTAGACCCTTTAATATGATCAATGGCCTGATGTTACCCAGCAGAAAGAAATAAAAGACTTGACTTGGAAAGTGTATTAATTCTTTCGGGCTATTTGGTATAATTTAATGCACCATAAAGTGCCCTAGGGTATTCAAAGAGTTAAACTTCCTGGAAAAATGAAGAACAACTCACCCCTTTCTTGGAAAAATCAGCCCCATATGTAGAGAAAAAGCTTTATTAGCAGGGGTTTTTAAATGGGTTTCACTATAAGTGATTTTCCTAGGTCCCACTCTGTGCCATCTGTCCTTTTTTCCCCCTCTTTACTTGTAAAAGTAATAAAATGTACACATTCAGTGAGAAAGAAAGAATAGAATTTTATGGCATCCAAGGGTGGTTGAGTTCTGTTGCCTTGTAGACAGTGTTTGATTCTTCATGATGTTGCTCTAATAACGGTGTTTAATATATCTACCGCAAATTGTCTAAGATGTATGAGGGCAATTACCACATGAATAAACTGGCTAAAAACTTGAACAAGTAAACTCTAAATAAATGATAAAAATGACTGTCAAAACAAAGAACCGTTAAGGAGTTGATGGGCAGAGAAGAGTCATGGTGGATAAATCATATTACTGCCCTACCATTTTCATGTTACAGTTTAAAAAGGGGAAAAAGTATTTAAATTAAAAGGACTTGAAGTTTTCTAAGACAAGTTCCCTTGAGGTATCATCCCAAGAGAAAACTGCATGCAATAAAGAATTTAAAGAGTCTATTGGTCATGCCAATGGCCTTCATTAACAAATCATAGCCTGGATTCAGGCAGAAGGTTGTCCACATTTCCCTCTTACTTGTGTCTTAGCCACAACTCAATTTTACTGAGAGATGTTTTAAAAAAATCTTTTCCTTAGTTAAGCCTTCAAACTTTTAGCACAAACTGTCATAAAGAGAATATCAGCTTCCATTTATGCAGCTTGCAAGCTACAGAATATCCTCTGGGAATAAAGAATAATGACCAAATCACGGCCATGAAAATATTTGCCCAACATGACAAACGAGAGGGAGAAGAAGGGGAAAGAAAGACAAAGGGAGAGAGACAAGAAGGGAGAAATGAATATGGCTGATATGTGTTCAATGCTAGATTTTTGAATTTTGACCTTTAGATAATTTGGTCATATTGTTTTGTAATGTCTCATATTCTGAAATTTGTCACTCTGTAATGATAATAGTATTATGCTAAATGTCATTTACTGTACTGCTTTTAGATTGTTTTTACTAATACATAAAGAACAGGGCACATGCTGTCCTGTAAGGGAAAGTCAAGGGCAGGAAGTTAAACTTTCCTTCCTGGAGTTTTTCTCTGGGTAGGCGATAACTCAAGGATAGAGCTTAAAATAACAAGCCACTGACTTTTCCTGTGCCATTACATGACAGGGATGTCATTCCACCCAATTTCATGGTTTACCAGAATGTGGTGGCATCTTATCTCTTCAGGCCTTCAGAGGTCTTAAAGTCTTTTTGTTCCCTTATCTAATCT
Source organism: Rhombomys opimus (assembly GCA_010120015.1). NCBI lineage: Eukaryota > Metazoa > Chordata > Mammalia > Rodentia > Muridae > Rhombomys > Rhombomys opimus. The sequence goes on along the minus strand of REGO01000388.1, from coordinate 1,812,261 downwards.
GTCCTGCAGAACATCCTTGTGTCTCAGACTGTTGAGAGCCTCAGCTTTCCATCACTTAATAGAAGGTCCTGGAGCTCCCAAAGCCTCTGACGCTGGGGGTGGCACTGAAGGAGTTCAGGAAGCCAGGCACAACTTCCAATAAGTTGAATCACAATTTAAAAGGTTTTAGAAATTTATGTTTTCCTTTTTTTTTCATTATTTTTTTCATAAACTATAATCAGAACATGTTCTTTCCCTTCCCTGAACCTCTCACAAAACCTTTCCAAATCCCTCTCCATCTGCAGAGAGAGAAAACAGGGAACAGGACAGGAGCCTATCACAGAGGGCCTCTGAAAGACTCTACCCAGCAGGGTATCAAAACGTATGCTAACCAGTATCCAAGTGGGTACCCTAGTAAAGGGAACAGGGACTATTTCTGACATGAACTCAATGGCTGGCTCTTTGACCTCCCTCTCTCCCAAGGGAGGAGCAGCCTTGCCATGTCACAGAGGAGGAGTTTGCAGCCAGTCCTTAAGATACCTGATAAAACAGGGTCAGATGAAAGGGGAGGAGGTGCTCCCCTATCAGTGGACTTAGAAGGGGTCAGGGAGGAGATGTGGGAGGGAGGGTGGAATTGAGAGGGAATGAGGGGGCAGGATACAGCTGGGATACAAAGTTAATAAACTGTAACTAATATTAAAAATAAATAAATAAATAAATAAAATCTCATGAGAGAGAGAGAAAGCATATGCTGAGACTTATTGCCACCAAACTTTGGACAGAGTGCAGGGATTCTTATGAAAGAAGTGGGGATAGAACTTCCTGGAGTGGACTTGAGCTCCACAAGTTGAGCAACAGAACCAAAAAATCTGAGCACAGGGGTCTTTTGTGAGACTGATACTTCAAACAAGAATCATGGATTGAGATAACCTAGAACCCCTGCTCAGATGTAGCCAATGGCAGCTTGCTGTCCAAAAGGGTTACCCAGTAATAGGAACAGGGACCATCTCAGACATGAACTCATAGGCTGGTTCTTTGGTCACCTCCACCTGAGGGGATAGCAGCCTTACCAGTCCACAGAGGAAGACAGTGAAGCCAGACCTAATGAGACCTGAGAGACTCTGGTCAGATGGAAGGGGAAGAGGACCTCCCCTATCATTGGCCTGGGAGAGGGGCATAGGAGAAGATCAGGGAGGAAGGGTGGGATAGAAAGGAGATGGGAGAGTGGGCTACAGATGGGATACAAAGTGAATAAAATGTAATTAATAAAAATAAAATAAAAATTAAAAAAAGAAAAAGCATTACTTGGGTTCATAAACCTCCATCAAATCAAGTTCATTTTATACTACCTTTCCTTGTTCTATTATCATTATAATGTTTGCTATGATAAAAATAAAAACTATTTGTGAATTTCATTTCATCAGTGACTTTGTAATTACTACTGAGTATGTCAACACTGAGTTAATTTTCTCTATTCAGCGTATTTTCAAATTAACTACTATATGTGAACACTTGGGTTCACACATATGAGGTTTAATGCTGGTTGCTTTTGAACCTTTAGATGTAGACTTTTGTCATTTATGAAAGCAATTTTAAGGCCATTGATTATTGGATCTAATAGGAGGACTGTCTATTCTCATTTTCTGGTTCCTGGCTTTCAAATTTCAGTTCTATTCCATTACTATCTATACTTTGCATTCTGTGTGACATAATAAGAAGAGATGTAGCTTAGAATTAGTACATTAAGTGGATGTTTTATCCACATTCTCACAAACCAATAAATCAATAATGCAGGAAAAGTCTGAAAAATGTAAATTGTATCAAATGCTTCATTTATTGGTTAAAGTAAATGACATTATATATCAAGGAATATTCAGTAAAATATCGGATTACCATGTTGTCAGTATATAGCTCTGTATTTTGACCTATTGGTGGCATTAAACCATTGTCATGATCTCATTTTCATCAAATTTATTTAGTTTAGTTTTCAGCGTGACATTTCCCAGAAGCCTTATCTTTCAATAATTCCTGGGCTAGATGCAAATAAAGGTCTATGGTACAGCATTTACCTCTTACATGCATGGACCTTGATTTCATTCTCACTAAAATAAATACAATTATTGCTACAATTAGTAAGAATTATATTATGTTTCTTGAGCACTTGTTTTTTATTATTCAATTCAGAATTATCATAACTTTTTGTCCTCAGTAAATACATATAAATAGTGAAATTCTTTGAAGTTGCAGTGTGTCAATTAAACGTATGGTAACATCTCAAGAACTTGGAAAAAATCGCTAAAGGAAGTTGTATGTGTAATTTCTTTGGTTGGCTTCCTAAATTAACTTATAATGCTGGTTAATTAACAGAACTACACAAGGACTATGTTATAGCTTTTAAAATAATCACAAATCTGTTCCTTTAATTTAGAATATAAGTATTGAAATCAGTATGATAAAATAGACCCATAAATACTTTGTCATTTCCTTGACGCCTCTTTTGTAGTGAATGAGGGAATTTTTAAATGATCAGCCCATTTCTAATGCAAAAGACTGTATCTCTCTTCTAATTCCAACAATTTGCTAAAACTATTATGCAAATGTACTTTTGTGCTGCTTGACAAAGATTTTTCAGTGTTTGAGTAAGAGGCTGTGAGACTTTCACCCATATTTTATAATCTAAATTATGACAGTGTTGTGGATGAAATTCAAGAATCCCTACCAATTTGTGAAATGAAGTTGAAAATTAACAGTAAACCCTAAATTACTGGCAGAGAAAAAAAAAATGTTACAGATAAAGATTAAAGTAAATACCAGCATTAGGGTATCACAGGTGAAAAAATATATTTTCTTACAAAGAGGCAACATTTGTGGTAACATGGCTGTTTTTCTAGGTGTCAGAGTAGTCAGTAAACAATTTGCCAAATTTCCGTTGTAGATCAAAGAATACACTTGCTTAGTTAGTGTGGCTATTGTGAAAGGTGTTGTTTGCCTGGTTTCTTTCTCAGTCCCTTTATCTTTTGTACAGAGGAGGGCTTCTCACATGGTATATACTCACTTATAAGTAGATATTAGCCATGTAATATAGGATTAATATATTAAAACCTATGCTCCTAAGGAAGCTAAACAATAAGGAGGATCTATGGAAGATATTTAATCCTCTTTCAGAAGGGCAAACATAATAGATATCAGAAATAGGAGAAGACAGAAAACAGGACAGGAGCCTTCCTCGGAAGCCCTGTGAAAGGCTCTGCCCATAAGAGCATGTATGGAAGCAGATGCTGACACACATAGGCAAACTTTGGGCAGAGTGCAGGGAATTTTATGGAAAAGGGGTGAGATAGAAAAACCTGGAGGGGACAGGAGCTTCACAAAGAGAGGAACAGAATCATAAAACCTGGGCCCAGGGGTCCTTCAGAGACTGATGTATCAATCAAGGACCATGGACTGAAAGGACCTAGACCTCCAGCTCCAATGAAGCCCATGTGCTGCTCCTTCTCCCTGTGCTGCCCTAGTAAGGGAAACAGGAGCAGTCTCTGGCATGAACTTGGTTGCCTGCTCTTTGATCACTTCCTCCTTACTAGGCCACAGAGAAAGAGGTTCCAGACAGTGCTGATGAGACCTGATAGACTAGGATCAGAAAATGGGGGAGGAGAACTTCCCCTATCAGTGGACTAGGAGAGGGACATAAGAGCTGGAAGAGTGAGGGAGGATGAGACTGGGAGGAGATGAGGGAGGGGGCCACAGCCAAGATACAAAGTGAATAAATTATAATGAATAATAATAATAATTTTTTAAAAAATATTTTTTCCCACTAATTTCCAATTTTATGCTATTAGTACTTTGGTAGTGTACATTTTGCATTAGGAAGTGTGGACACGTTTTTAACAATGATAATTCCCCCCAACATAAGAATATTTAGACCTATTCAAATTTTTTTTATTCTTTATTAAGTACACTTTATTCACTTTGTATCCACCCGTGGTTCCCTCCCTCCTCCAATCCCTCCCTTCCTCCACGCTCTGCATGCATACCTCTCCCCATGTCCACTGATAAGGGAGGTCTTCTTTTCCTTCCTTCTGATCCTAGTCAATTAGGTCTCATCAGGAGTGGCTGCATTGTCTTCTTCTGTGGCCCGGTAATGCTGCTTCCCCTTCAGGGGAAGGTAATTAAAGAGCAGACCAATCAATTCATGTCAGAGACAGTCCCTGTTCCTATTACAATCAAACCCACTTGGATACTGAAAGGCCATGGACTACATCTGTGCAGGGGTCTTAGGTTATCTCCATGCATGGTCCTTGGTTGGAGTATCAGTCTCAGGAAAAACCCCTGTGCTCAGATTTTTTTGTTCTGTTGCTCTCCTTGTGAAATTCCTGTCCTCTCCAGATCTTACTCTTTCCCACTTCTTTCCTAAGATTCTCTGCACTCTGCCCAAAGGTTGCCCATAAGTCTCAGCATCTGCATTGATAGTCTGCAGGGCAGAGCTTTTCAGAAGTCCTATGTGTCAGGCTCCTGACTTGTTCCCTCTTTTCTTCTCATGTCCATCCTCTTTGACTTTCTGGATAGGAATTGAGCATTTTAGTAAGAGTCCTCCTTCTTGATTAGTTTCTTTAGGTGTACAGATTTTAGTAGGTTTATCCTATATTATATGTCTGTATGAGTGAATATATACCATGTGCCTCTTTCTGCTTCTGGGATAGCTCACTCAGGATGATCTTTTCCAGATCCCACCATTTACCTGCAAATTTCATGATTTTCTTGTTTTTTATTGTTGAGTAATATTCCATTGTGTAGATGTACTACAATTTCTCATGGCTTGGCAGGATTAATATAGTAAAAATGGCCACCTTACCAAAAGCAACCTACAGATTCAATGCAATTCCCATCAAATTGCCAACACAATTCTTTACAGACCTTGAAAGAAAAATTCTAACCTTCATATGGAACAAGAAACCCAGCACTGCTAATTCTCTACAGTAAAAGATCTTCAGGAAGTATCTCCATCCCTGATCTCAAGCTGTACTATAGAGCAACAATACTCAGAACTGCATGGTACTGGCATAGAAACAGAATGGTGGATCAATGGAATTGAATAAAATACCCTGGCATAAATCCACACACTTATGGACACCTGATTTTTGACAAAGATGCCAAAACCATTCAATGGAAAAAAGACAGCATCTTCAACAAATGGTGCTGGTCTAACTGGATGCCTACATGTTGAAAAATGCAAATAGATCCATACTTATCACCCTGTTCAACATTTTAAAACTTTTGAAGTATGCCTTTTATTGAGTAGAATCTAATATTCACTTCAGTACTTGAATTGTATTCTTAACACTTATTCATGTGAGGCTTTTATTTACATGTAACAGTACTGAATCTTAACTGAGATATTAATGTTAGATGTTTCAGAGATTGTCACATTTTTAATTGTTTAGAGTATAAATTACCTTTAATTTCCAGGGAAGAAATATGAAAATGAAACGATGATGACAAAATATTAAATCTTGGGCTGGAGAGATAGCTCAGCAGTTAAAGGCAGTGACTGCTCATCCACTTGACATTTTATAATTCGTTCAAGAATGAACAAATCATTATAAAGATTATATTTTGAAATTAAGAGTAAAATGCTTAACATTAAAAGGCTTAAATCTGAAGTAAAAATTATGATGACAAGCAGAGATCACACACTAATCATCTATAAAACAAGTTGAAAAACAAGAAATTCTCAAACTGTGTTGTGGATGTATGTATAAAATACGTATTAACTACAAAATATACAATTATAATATCTATTAATGCTATTATAGATTTGTGTATATATGTATACATATGTGTGTATATACATACATGCACATACATATATAAGTAAATCACACACGTGTGTGTCCTATAGATTTCTGTAGCAAGTAGAACTAGTCATTCAGAAATCTGGACTTCTTTTAGAGACATCATTTACATTTTATTTCTTCACATACTTTTGTTTACATTAAAGAATTAAATGATTAGCAGTGTGAACTGTCATTAAGACTGCTGAGATGAACGTAAATAGAAAAAAATAAAAATCTTGCAGTCTGTTCTCTCCTCTAAATGATATCTTTATTGTGGTGTATCTATTGACAAAGAAAATAATTCCATATAAGCATGTTTTAATATCATTAGATCAAGAGAAGGCAATGTTAAAAAAATGTTACCAGAAACACACTAACTTGTACCAGTCTGAAATCCAAATGCTTGCTTTTAAAAATAATTTTATTTTTGTTGTTTAATTGTGTGTGCGTTTCTGTGTCTGTGAGGGGGTGTATTCATCTCAATTCAGGTGCCCCCAGAGACTCAAGGCGTTTGATCATCTGGAGCAAAATACAAGAGCAGCTGGGAACTGCATGACTTCAGTGTCAAGAACTGAACTCAGGTTCATTGTAAAAGCAATACTTGCTTTAACTGCTGAGCTATTTAATTCCGCAGCTGCTCTGAGAATTTCTTGCTTCTGTCCTTTACTCAGACTTCAAATAGATAGAGAAGGATGTAGGATCACTAATTTTAAGGTCATAATTGTATAAATCAGACATAATTGTTTAGAAATATATGCAATCTTTATTGAAAAGGCCACTCTGGACCATATGACTGAGTTTCTTTTCTTAATTTCTTTTTTTTTCTTAATTATAATTTTTTTTCTCTCTCTAATATTCTGTATCTTGGATATGGTTTCACCTCCATCTATTTCTCCCAATTCCTCCCCACCTCTGCTCCCCTCTCAAACTACTCCTATTCTGTCTCTCATTAAAAAAGAAGAGGCTTCTATAACAACCAAACATGACATTATAAATTTTGATAAACTGAAGCAAAATTTAAAGAATTTAATCCTTGTCTTTTGTTTATGGAGATAATATGATTTCAAATAAAATACAAGAAATTTTGTTGATTTATTCTAAATTATGTTCGAATGAACAAAGATACAAGAGCAAAAAGTAATTTTTTTTTTAGCTCTGAATTCTACCAGATTTTTTTTTATTTAACTTTTATTAAATACACTTTATTCCTTTTGTATCCCCCCATAAGTCCCTCCCTCCTCCCCTCCCGGTCCCACCCTCCCCCCCCCTTTCTGCATGCATGCCTCTCCCCAAGTCCACTGATAGGGGA
>REGO01000388.1:1779039-1805101 GCA_010120015.1 Rhombomys opimus | reverse complement strand
GGTAGTCAACCTCAGCGTGCCTCATGCTCTTTGGGTGGATGACACCTAAATGAACATTGGTACAAAGTCCCAATTTATTTCTAATATCAGAGATCAGACCTCTACTCTTGCCTGACGCGTCTAAAACAAAAAGGGGGAACTGTAGAGAGCTGCGAAAAAGTAATTTTTAAATAAGAAAAATTAAGAGATGTCATTTTAATATATTCCAAAATGAATTTCATTTTATGAAATAATATAATTTAGAATAACTCAACAAAATTTTTTGTGCATTGTTTTGATATTGTTGTAAATATGTTGATACATAAGTTGTCTGTTCTGCCTTGAAATATACTACATACAAATATGACATTTTGAGAAATAACCTCTCCTGGCTTGCATATACATAAATAACGATAATTACATATAACTTTAAAACTGAGGATATTAAAGCCATGAGTGGTAGGTCATGCATGCCAATCACGACAGACTCAGGAAGAAGACTGTGATTCTGAGGCCAGTTTGATCTGTGCAGTGAGTTTCAGGTCTAATGGGAATGTAGCAGTTCCTTGATGACCATCAAAATCAGTGATTGAAACAAGGACTAGAACATGTGTGGTCAAAAAACAGAGGTGATTCCAGGCATCAGCAACGAAGGGGTTGAAAGAGGAAAAAAAGGAAATTAAATATTGTTTAAAGAAGTTTGTGTTTTTGGTAATCACTGTTGATTTCAAGAATGCGGTGTCCTATGACAGCTGAACAGTGAAAGGGAGCTCTGTGAGCTTGGCTGTGTGAAGGGGAGTAGAGTAGCCAGCTCAGTGGGTTGGCAACCTGTGGATAAGACCAAGGGAGTAGAACACCTTGGAAGGCCTGTGCATTCATAAGACAGAAACTAGATGATTTCTATGGCTTTCTTGGTTTCTGATAATACTTTGAGAAAAAGGACATATGAATTTACTAGGTAGGGTAAGAACTACCTAAACTCCATGTTGGGTCTCTCTTGCAAGTACAGCTAAAATCAAAATTGTGTTGGAAAATGTGACATGGGTTACCCGAGGCATTTGACACAGAAGTAACAAAAATTTCTATTTTTGAAATTATAAACCAAAGTAACTCCCTTAAGCACGTATTTCATATATCATAAACTATTCATCTGTTACCTAAAGAGTTAGCTGTTTGATTTAAGTAATCTAACACAGAATATACAAAACAAGCTTATGGCTAACTCATTAACATAGTAAGCATTGTAATTGATATGTTTCCTTATGTGTCCTTACCCTAAGCTAAATAATTTTTTGAATTTTTATTTATATGATAATTCAAGTCAGCTATCCAGCTGACATGCATCAATATCTACATGATGAAAAATTTTTTTTCTGTATAAGGATCTGCAAGTGAAAAGTCCAAAATTAGCCTCACGAGTTTAGTTCCTCTATTCTGAGCTCACAGAAAAGGTGCCAGATTACATAATTAATTACAAAATCTGAAATTTATCATGTTTTATAAGTGGTATATTTTACTAATCTGAGCAAGCTAATGTGTCAAGGTCATCTTGGTAACCATTGCAGCAAAGACATAGAATATATATATATATATATATATATATATATATATATATATACACACACATATACATGTGTGTGTGTGTTCAATTACGTCACAAAAATACTTACTATGGCAATCTAATGATGGCCCTAGAAATCACAAAGATTGCTTATATGTATGTCGTTTTCTTTTTTTGAAAGAAATAAAAAAAGATTACTTATGACAAATACTCAAATAGAAAAAAAGCATTTACAAGGGACCATCACATGTCCTATTATTACATATATTATGTGGGTGTCGTCTGGGAAAATAGATAAAAGTCCCATCACCAAGCCCAGAGCATGACACAACCACATCTCAGGATTTTATAAGAAGACTGGCTGCATCATTTGTTTTATAATTTGTAGCAATTGTTTAAATTCTCTTCAACTTGGCACACAGAATTGTGATAGAGAGACAGTAACATATTGAACACCACCAGTTTATGTAAGGATTCAGTGAATTAATGGTGGTTGTGGTATTCACATTAATACATTAATAATTATGAGCTGTATTAGTGAATTAAAATTTTACTGACCCAAGCCATGCCTTGTTTATAGGACTAGTCATAGTCTAGTAATTAATAATAAATATTTACTCACAAAATGATTTTTATTAGAAAGATTGAGTAAGTAGCACCAATTAATATTTAATCTGCAAGTCTTGAGGTTAAACAATGCCTTATATATTCTTTTACATTACAGTCTTGCTTGCATATTCAGTTGACAATTAAATAAGATTAGACATAGTAATTCTAAAACATCCAAGACATTAATTTTATTATATTTATTCAAAAACTAGAATAAGAAACCCTTTTTATAGTCATATGGAGTGTTATTTTCTGCACAAAAGTACATTTTCAAAATTTACACATTAAAGAAGCAATTAAAAACAATTGTGTGTATAATTATAATTTTGAAAAATTTCAAATATTTTCTAGCATGGCAAATATAAAAATATTTATACTGTCTGAATAAATTCATATTTTATATCATATACAAAGACTACTATTTATACATTTTTTTCTGTGCTGTAGGTAATGTATTAAAAAATCAAGTTCAAAGGAATATGGTTATCAATATCCACTGTATTATTTATCAGTCTTATTTTGAGTCCAACAGAATAATTTCTAAACTAGTCAGAAAACATGCTTACTACATATTTACATGTATGATACAAAAAAACGGTTCACTTAAGTTAGCATTAGAAACTGCAACCTTATACCAATAGGATAAACGAAGATTTGACAAATTCAAAGAATGCTTGATTTCCGTGAATGAACTACTACAGAATGATTGAGTTGATATGGTGTTAATTTTTACAGATAGCTTTCTGTCAACTGGCACTGAAAAAATATCAAAATATCATTTGTTTGCCATTTTACCAACATCATGTGCCATTAAAATTACTTGTACAAGAAGACATGCAAAACAACTAATATAATAAGGAAATCATGAAATTTGCAGGCAAATGGTGAGAACTAGAAAAGATCATCCTGAGTGAGGTGTTTCAGAAGCAGAAAGACACACATGGTATATACTCACTTATAAGTGGATATGAGACATATAATATAAGATAAACATACTAAAATCTGTACACCTAAAGAAGCTGAGCAAGGAGGAGGATCCTGGGTAAGATTATCAATTCTTATGCAGAAAGGTGAAGGGGATGGACATAGGAAGAGGGAAAAACAGGCAACAGGACAGGACCCTACCACAGAGGGCTATTGAAAGACTACCTAGAAAGGTATGGAAGGAAATACTGAGACTCATAGCCAAACTTTGGGCAGAGTCCAAGGAATCTTATGAAAGAAGGGGAAGATGGAAAGACCTGGAGGGAACAGGAGCTCCACAAGGAGAGCAACAGATCCAAAAATTCTGGGCACAGGAGTCTTTTCTGAGACTGATACTCCAACAAAGGACCCTGCATGGAGGTAACTTAGAACCCTTAGAATCCCTGCACAGATGTAGCCCATGGCAGCTCTGTCTCCAAGTAGGTACCCTAGTAAGGGGAACAGGGACTGTCTTTGACATGAATTCAGCAGCTGGTTCTTTGATCACCTCCCCCTAAGGGGGAAGCAGCCTTACCATGACACAGAGGAAGACAATGCAGACCTGATAGGCTAGAGTCAGATGGAAGGGGAGGAGGACCTCCCCTATCAGTGGACTTGGGGAGGGACATGAGAGGAGATAAAAGAGAAAGGGTAGGATTGGCAGAGGATGAGGGAGGGAGCTATAGAGGGAATACAAAGTGAATAACTAATTTATAAAATATAAATAATTTTTAAAGTGAAAATAAGGAAAAAATCATTGAAAGGTATGATAAATTTCCAGATTAAAATTAGGAATAATGTAGCCCATAGCAACTCAGTATCCAAGAGGGTTCCATAGTAAGGGGAACAGGGACTGTCTCTGATCTGAGCTCAGTGGCTTTGACTGCCTCCACTGCATGGGGGAGCAGCCTTGCCAAGCCACAGAGGAAGACAATGTAGCCAGTTCAGATGAGACCAGATTAGCTAGGGTCAGATGGATGGGGAGGAGGACCTCCCCTTTCGGTGTACTTGGATAGAGGCATAGGAGATGAGGGAGGAAAAATAGGATTGGGAGAGGAGAAGGGAGGGGGTTACATCTGGGATACAAAGTGAATAAACTGTAATTAATATAAAAAATAAAAATTTAATTAAAAATTTTGGAATAATGTTATCAAAGGAAAGCTTTATTTATCTATTTTTAATTACTACAGATGAAGTACCCGAATCTAAATGATCTATTAAAATTTTACTTAGGTCAAATTTTGAAGGATAGAAAAATTATCAGCCTAGTACCCAAGCTGTTGATGTGACACCTGGACAGCTGTCATCATTGTGGCCAAAGTGTTTCTGAGAGTGAGAAATCAAATTGCCTGAGTGGATATCAAAAATCATAAATTGATTAATCTTTAAGAATCCATTCAACGCCTCTCTCAAAACACCCCCCTCACACGCACACACACACACACTCCCCTTAAGAGCAGCACGCTCACCTAGAGAGATAGGTTTCTATTAGGTCTCACCTTTCAAAGTGTGAACAACACCACAACCAAAAACAGGCTTCTTTCACATAAGCCTTTTAGGGACACACTGAAACTCTATGTACCCAAGACCGTCAAATGAAGGTTCTCACTTAAACACTAAAATTATTACTTTGGAAAATTCATTTAAAAGTTAAACCCAGTATATCCCATTACTTTTGTTTTAGTAATATTTGTAAAATATGTAAAATCCAAAGAAAGCATGGCTTCATCACACCCCACGTGCATGCATCTATATATTCTCACTTACAGCGTGACATGTGTGGAGTCGTAGCATGGAAAAGGTGAACAAGTTATCTATTGCTTGCAAAAACAATCTAAGTATATTTAAAGTAAGACGATAACATTAAAGTATTTACCTGAAAAAGCTACAAGTTAATCAAATAATTGTGGAACTCAAAAACCTGTTAGGACAATGATAAAATCTGAACAATTTTGAGAACCGCATCACTAGAAAGAGAATATGCATCAAATCCAGGTTTGGAAATAAATTCTGTGACAATCCAAAAAGCCCCAAAGTGGCCACTTTTTGATTGTGGGTATCTAGTTATAGTGAAGTCCATAGACATTTTCATGAATATTTTTTCTTAAAAATTTCTTTGTGGAGCTCCTATCCTTTCCCCATCAGACTAACTCCCCTTCTTTCTTAGGATTCCCTGTACTCTGCCAAAGGTTTGGTCATGAGTCTTTGCTTTGAAAACACTGCTAGTTAGAGGCTTTCAGATGCGCTCAGTAGACCCCTGTCATGCGTTCAATGCACGTCCCATTTGTCTTTCTAAATGAGGATTGATCCTCTTACCCCATGTCACAGGGTCTTTTCTGAAACTGACATTCAACCAAGGACCATGTATGGATATAACCTAGAACTTCCGTTCAGATGTAGCCTGTGGTAGCTCAGTAACCAATTGGTTTCCCAAAGTGAGGGGAACAAGGACTATTTCTAACAGGAACTCAATGAAGATACCTGATAAAACAGGATCAGATGAATGGGGGGAGGTCCCCCCTATCAGTGGACTTAGAAAGGGGCACAGTGGTGATGAGGGAGGGAGGGAGGGACTGGGAGGGAACGAGGGTTCGGGGCACGGCTGGGATACAGAATTAATAAAATGTAACTGATAAAAATAAAAATTAAAAAAAAAATTTCTTTGAAGCCTGGTGCGATAGAGCATGCCTATAATCTCAGTACTCTGGGAGGCAGAGCCAGGTGAATGTCTGTAATTTTAAGGCCACCCATGTTTACAAATCCAATCCAGTCTCCAACAAACAAACAAAACGAACAAAAAGTATTTCTTTGAATGTCTACTTTTATGATACAATTTAATTAATTATATAATGCATTCAATTTATGTGCCTACATTATGTTGTGGTTCTTTAAGAAGGCTATTGGGTAGTAATTGACCAAGTAGTTGAGTATCCCAAGTGATGGACTCAATATGAGCACTACAACAAGCCAATTACATGTATTCTGCTTGGCAGTAGAGGAGCTTCACTGTAAGTTACTCTATTTAATTTTGTTCTTGCTGTTGTTTTTGTTTAATTTTTTCCCCCAGGGTTTTTCTGTGTAGCCCTGACTGCCCCAGAACTCTCCTGTAGATGCAGTTGGCCTAGAACTCCAAAATCTGCCTGCCTCTGCCTCATGAGTGATGGGGTTAAAGTTATATTCCACCACATCCACCCATATATTTATTTTTTTAACAATTGACATTTGCTAATAAAACGGACCAAGTATGACTGAAAATATCTCTTCTCCTTCAAAAATTGAATTAAAGCTAATGACTTTTCATAGAACAAACAACCCAGCTGGAATGATCAAGTTTACAGTGAAATTTTTCAGCTTTTACAAAGCTTTCTGAATGTACATACCACTTATCTTCAAATGACAAGTGTACAATAGATGTACACAACCTTGCTAAAACCTCTCAGTCTTCAACTTATGGATGTAAAATTCTGCTGTTGACTGAGATAAAACCGCATTTGGTATTGAGCTCCATTTGATAACTTGTAATTGCAGGACAAATATCTTTTCTTTACATTTTTATACCAAATTTAAAGCAACAATAATTATTTTGACCCTACTTATTCTCCTAGCATTGGTATTTATTAATCAAAGTTAATGGCATATTTTAATGACATATAAAATTATTAAAGGTTTAAATAGATTTTGTATGTATGAAATGATGCATTCTGTGGCTAGCTCCTCTTCATGAGATGAAGGTGAAATAGAAAATTTAGTTTATTGCCTCACTTTTTCTAATTTACTTTATATAAAAGAGATACTTTCTTTACATTTAAAATTACCCAAATTGAATGTGCTGTTTAGACAATATATATTAATATCTCAAATAATAAGGAAAGTAGCTATTCTAAGAGAACACACACCTCAGGGTTACAAAAATAAAGCTGCTTAATAGATTTAATAGGTTTTGCCAGATCTTCAGCTCAAGATTTGAACCTGTGATGAAGTCTGATAAGAAATGTGGTTTACTGGTGATGTGGATAGTAAAACTCTCAGCTAGTAAGGCATTTGTGAGTCAGTAAAATAACATCTCACAGAACATGTTCAAGTGAGAGAGCAGAACACCATCTTTAACACGGCCTTGGGCAACTGTAAAATGCAATCTGCAATAACAGTTAAAACTAACAGTCCTATGGGGAATTATATAGCAACATATAAAAGTAAATGGGTCACCAGCTTACCAAACGTGCATTACTTTTGGAAAACCAATGGTTCAAACTAGGTGTGTTTGAGAAAGCTATAGATGGCTGAGGAAAAGGCATTGGGACACTGTTGTTCTAGTTTGCTTATGAAGGCATTATCTGGAATCTTCATCAGCCATCTTACATGCATGATTATTTAAAAAGGGACATGATATGAAGTGGTTATGGGCTTTGGTAAGAAAATAAAGATCTCTCTATAGAAACTGGTTATATTTTAGTGTAATATGGGTATTGCATTCTGTGTGCATTTTTTGGCATTCTTTTTTTTTATTTTTTTAATATTAGTTACACTTTATTAACTTTGTATTCCAGCTGTATCCCCCTCTCTCATTCCCTCCTAATCCTACCTTTCCTCCCTCATTTTCTCCCTACCACTTTCCAAGTCCACTGATAGAGGAAGACCTCCTCCTCTTTCATCTGACCCTAGCTTATCAGGTATCTTCAGGTATGGCTGCAAAGTCTTCCTCTGTGGCCCAGCAGGGCTGCTCCTCCTTCAGGTGGTGGTGGTGGGGAGTTCAAAGAGCCTGCCATTGAGTTCATGTCAGAAATAGTCCCTGTTCGTCTTACTAGGGTACCCACTTAGATACAGAGCTACCATGGGCTACATCCAAGCAGAGGTTCTAGGTTATTTTTTCCATACATGATCCTTGGTTGGTGATTCAGTCTCACAAAAAATCCCTGTGCCCAGATATATTTGGTACTTGTGGAGCTCCTGTCCTCTCCAGGTCATACTAACTCCCCCTTCTTTCATATGATTCCCTGTACTCTGCTGAAGGTTTGGTTATGACTCAATATCTGCTTTGGTACACTGCTAGGTAGAGTCTTTCAGAGGCCCTCTGTGGTAGGCTCCTGTCCTGATACTTGTTTCCTCCTACATCCAATGTCCAATCCATTTGTCTTTCTAAGTGAGGATTGATCATATTACCCAGGGTCCTCTTTCTTGTCTATCTTCTTTAGGTGTACAGATTTCAGTATGTTTATCCTATTTTATAGGTCTAGTACCCACTTATAAGTGAGTAAAGCACATATTATTACTCTGTAACTTTCAAAATAATACTAAACCTTATGTTTCTAAAGAAGACAGCAATACATAAAAATAAATATCAAGTAACAAACAGGAGATTTTCCTTTCTTTAGAGAATTAATAATGAAAAATAATTAAAGCAATCACCCTCAGTTACTGACTGTAGAATGTTCATTGGATTATTTCTGGTAAGTTACTTTTTAGAATGCTCTACGCACAAGTGTTCCTAGCTTCTTTATCCAAGAATATCTTGGACAAAGATTTACACTAAGCTATATGTCACATATCTGAAAGAAAAACTTTAAGTGTTTATTTTAAATTGGCTATGAAATATCAGGAAAACATTACAAAAAGTTTAGCAGGTATTCACCCAAATAATTGCATATGAAAATTTAACTGGCCATTTCATTAAACTGGTATTATGGTGACACCATTGAATGTAACAGTCAGTGGAATAAAATATTCCTGGTGCTCATATGTATGTATGTACGTATGTTATAAATAATCAAACTCTCTTTAGCTACTTTTTAATTAGTTCCTTACTCTGTTCACCAAATGAACACCCAGGAATCTTGCTTCCACTCTTTTGTACAGAAGCAGGTGCTACTGTTTAGAGCTCAGTCTTCCCATATCATCTTCCTTTCTTGTCAAGCCCCCTCCTGTATTTTGTCTCATTATAAAACAGTCTAAGCTATTCATCCTCAGAACCATATCAGACATCATCACTCACCCTTTCTCCATTGGAACAAAATCCCAAAGTGAAGCTCTAGATTTGATCTTGTTAACATATTATGCTGATTATTACAGACTCTCATTTACCATGCAGTTAACAAACTGAATCATAGCTGGGCTACAATCCCTTCGTTGTATGAAAGCTGTGTAATAGCTTGAACTCGGTGAAGGCGCCTTGCTAATTCTGCTCTGATGTTTGTTTGACATTTGATTTTCAAATAAATAACCATTTTTATTCAGTGAGACAAAGGCGACGTTTCCCAGGAGTATGTTTTTCACCCATGCTACAGTCTTCCACCTCCTACTACTTCAGTTCTATGCCATCCCCTGACTCAGATTCTTCCCTCCTATACACTCATTCTAAGTTTTGGAAATCAGAACATTCTTCTTCTATTATATGTGATAAGGTAGTTTAGAAATGAAAGCATACCAACTCAGCTCCTGCATTATAATCACTATATTATGGTGAGGAAAGCTATGAGGTGATTAATTAAAAATGACTTTGGTCTTATGGACAGTATACTCTCTAATCTGCTTTTATAGTAAACTTGCTTGAATTCATTTGCCCCCAGTTGATTGCCTTATATGAGTAGAAATAATGCCCTATTGACAGGGGATTATATACACAACATGTTTTTCCAGAAAACCATATATCATACCTCCATGGAAGAAATTCCAAGGGACAGAATTGCTCATTAGAACAGAATCTGATAAAAGGAACATAAATAATGACTCATATCATTCTTTACATCAAAGGATATCAAACCCTATAACATTCTACAACAGAAAAGAAGAAAGTATTTTATAAAAGAAACTGTATTATATTTTAATTTTTAAAAGAAAAAGAACACCGATAAGAATTATATATTGATCCTTATGGAGCTCCTGTTCTCTTGAGGTCTTACTAACTCCCCCTTCTTTCACATGATTTTCTGCACTCTGCCCAAAGTTTGGTTATGAGTCTCAGTATCTGCTTTGATACACTGCCAGATAGAGTCTTTCAGAGGCCCTCAATGGTATGCTCCTGTCTTGTTTCTTGTTTCCAACTTCTTCCAACGTCCATCCCATTTGTCTTTCCAAGTGAGGATTGATCATCTTATCCCGAGTCCTCTTTCTTGTTTAGCTTCTTTAGGTGTACAGATTTTTGTAAGTTTATTCTATCTTATAGGTCTAGTTTCATCCACTTATAAGAGAGCATATTCTGTGTGTGTCTTTCTGCTTCTGGGATACCTCACTCAGGATGATCTTTTCTAGATCCCACCATTTGCCTGCAGATTCCATGATCTCCTTGTTTTTAATTGCTGACTAGTATTCTATTGTGTAAATATATCACAGTTTCTATATCCATTCTTCTGTTGACGGACGAAATGCAGCTGATTTTTTTTCCAAGCTAAAGATGGCTTCCTGAGAACAGAAGTATCTCTGGTTCTACAGAAACTCTTTTCCCTAATAAGCATTTTCTGTAGGCTATTACCCAATAGGATTATCAACCATTTTATTGAGCAGGTGTGCAGAATTCAAGCATTAGAAAAGTTCAGAAAATAATTTATTTTCATAATGTAGGAAATAAAATATTACAAACTGAAGAATGAACAAATAGATTGTTTCAGTAACTGATTCATGAGGAAAACTGAAGGAAAAGTTTAATGCTTTTCTGAAAAACAAAATGAAGAGCAGTGGTATCTCCCATATGATAAATCAGTGATTGAATAAAGGAATAGAAATTTTATTTAATATCTCTGTGGGATGTAGAGGTACCCATTTTAATGATTTTTCTTTTTGTGTTAACATCTCAAGTATCTAGTGACCACAAGTTTCTAGTATTCTTAGTAAACAATGAAGTCATTCGCTTCTGAGTGTCAGAGGATGATAAAAATCTTGTAATTTTAGAGATTTGGATAGTGATGGCTTCAAATGGGAATGGCTGCAGAAATAAAAAAACAGTGTTCTTCAACAAGCTGATTGAAAAAAAAAGCAGCACATAAGTGCCCTAAAGTGAATGTTCCCTTTGCTTCTGGTTTTCATGTTGAATGTAGGGAAAAGTGTACTACTACATTATTTTATTGTTGTATTTTTGAATGCCACATTTAAAAATCATCAAACTGACTTGAAAAACATATAAAAGAGAAAAAAAATGTCGACTTCCATTGATACGATCTCCCTTTCTTTGGCACTTTACTCTCTGTCCCTTTCTTTCTTTCTTTCTTTCTTTCTTTCTTTCTTTCTTTCTTTCTTTCTTTCTTTCTTTCTTTCTTTCTTTTTCTTTCTTTTATCATCCAAACTGTAACATACACTCAGCAACTGAGATAATTTCATTTATTGATTTATTGATTTTAAGCACTTGAACAAGCAGCTCCATTAGTAGTTGCAACTGGGTACCCCTCTGGGCCCAGGATTCTAAAGACTAGATGCTTATGCCTTGACAAGTAAATTGCTCAGAGATAGGCAGGACACGGCCATATCCATTACCCCCATTATTGGCCAGCACATCATCAGCTCAGAAAGCTTAGCAGTTCTGCATCAAGTCACAAAAGCTCATCCTCAAGGAGAAGAGAAATATGTTCAAAGAAACTGACTCATGATACGATGTCAAATAATAGAGTAATATATCAATAAGACTCAATAAGTTTGAAAGAGGGATGAGGAAAATGGAAAATAAAATGTGCATGTCTACAAGTGATGTAATTTGTTTAGATATAGAGATGCATGTAATGTGGACAGCTCTTTAAAATCATAATTGTTTGTAATGTTTTCTGTACCAATTGCTTTGATCTTTATCATATTACTCTAAAACTCTTCACCACCCAAAAAGAAATCTAACTGAAGATTGTTGCTTCAGTACATAAAGAAACAAGAGAGTTCCATTTAGTTTTGATCCTTGACAACAGCAGCTATCAACAGAATATCAGAGAGAATGAAGTAAACAGTCCTAATGAGGCATGTGCATGCATGCATGTGCACACAATATGACCCACTATTATAAACATACTCACACTCAGAGCACACACAACACACACTGTAAAGCAGACATCAAAATACAGTGTCAGGTATAGTGTACAATAATTACATACAACAAGTATATACTACACATATATCTCACACATAACACACACATGCCTTCACACATACTATCACACACAAACCATCACACCATATCTCACATTAAATATATACTCTACACACTGTACCACGCACATAACACACATCATTATGAATGTCTCTCTTACACACACACACACACACACACACACACACACACACACACACAAGGAACAATCTAGTTACACTCCCAGTAAATCTCACTTTTCTCCCTCATTATAAAGGAGTCTGCATTTACCAGCTTGTCTGCTTGCTTTTTCCTTGTTTTATCTGGCACTGGTCCTTGAACAAAAATCAATCTCCAATTCCTTTTAATGTTTAGTACTAAATTCAGAAAGCGAAACAAAACATGTGAGTCTCACATTTTTTATGGAACTTCTTTTATCTGGCTGGAGGGCAGCCTTCTAATCAAGAGAATGAATAAACAGTCATTTACTTACTTTCAGGGACTAGGGAGACAGCTCAATCTTCCTGAGGGCCAGGCAAACCAAAGGGGCCTCCAATTTGTAACTCAACACATTAGCATCTTGTTAACTCACCGCAGCAATTATTAAGATGTAGGGAAGTTTGTATCATCATGTTTATTGATGGGGGTTACAGAGGAAAATACAACAACTTATTTTTCTCCTTTCTTGAAGAAAAATAACTGACTAAAAGAAAGTTTCAGGGTAGGTATTTAGTCGAGCTTTTAAGACAGGCTCCCTTTACTTCTTCTTTAATTCAGAAATAACACACAGAGAGTGAGAGAGAGAGAGAGACAGAGATAGGAATAAAGAGGTCTTGAGAGATAGTTAAATCCATGAAGTGATTGCTAAGAAAGCATGATGACTGGGAAGCATCTTCTTAGAAAGTTGGATGTAGTAGTGCATATTAATAACCTCACTTTAGGAGTGAAGACAGGTGGCTCTTCAGAACCCACTAATGTAACCTGCTCTAATGTAATCTGTTAGTAAT
The DNA here is from genome assembly GCA_010120015.1 of Rhombomys opimus. NCBI lineage: Eukaryota > Metazoa > Chordata > Mammalia > Rodentia > Muridae > Rhombomys > Rhombomys opimus. The sequence goes on along the minus strand of REGO01000388.1, from coordinate 1,791,945 downwards.
AACTTCAATGAGAGAAATGGCCTGAATAAAATAAATAAAGAAAGAAATAAATAAGACACCTGTTTTGACTATGTGTGTTACTCACATGCATAAGTGCATATATTTACATGAGTGCATAGGCTACCACACACATGTATTCACAAGAGGAAGAAAGAAAGAAAGAAAGAAAGAAAGAAAGAAAGAAAGAAAGAAAGAAAGAAAGAAAGAAAGAAAGAAAGGTAAGAGGCTAGAATAGAATAAAGAATGAGAAATAGAACAAAAGAAAAAAACTAAGAATCTAAAGCACTGAGAGTACTATGAGTACTGTCAGTAATCCAGAGGGGATGTGTAAAGAAGCCTGTTTAAAAACTTACTTGTCAACAAATAGACTACAATTTGTGATCATTCAGAAAGGTACTAGAATAAAATTAAAGTGTTCATGTCTAAAAATCCGTAAACATGATGAACACAATTCAAAAGCTAAAACTAAATGAAGAAAAGATGACATTTTTGATAGACTTCGGGAAAAAACAATACAGAAAAATCTTCAAGTTCAACCATGGAAAATGTTCACAACATATGTGAGAAACATGGCATTGCTACCATCAATATAAAGATCTTTGGTGAATGTTCTTGTGCTCTGATTTACTTACAAAAACTGTAATGAAATGTCAGTGACTAGTTATTAAAGAACATAAGTTTATTTATCTTGTTTGTAATGAGGCTTAATACCTACACAGATATTACTGGTCCTGGTGAGAACCTGTCATGACTGGGTCTCCCCACGTCTATTGCATTGTGTTGAGGAGTGAGAAGAAAGCATGCAAGATAAAGGAACCACATCAGCGCACAGGGAAGCCAAAGGATCAGGCAGGGATCAGACTCCCATCATCATGTAAATCATGTAATTCTTTACCACATGTACAGAGGTAGTTGCTGGTATATATATATATATATATATATATATATATATATATATATATATATAAATCCTGGTGATATCTTTGGGTCCTGTCGTAGAAGGATTCATAAGAGTCCTGAGTCCTGTTGACCATACTCTCAATAAATTAAAACATTCCCACAAATTATCTCTCAAAATGACACTGTCTTTCTCTGTGCCGTTCTCAGGACCAAGCCTACAGTGTATGAACCCAAAGGAGCAGGCCACAGCCAAAGCGCATCGCCTTGGTCTTAATGTTTACATATTCTGATATACAGTGTTGAACATGATGAAATTGTGGGTGATGTCACACCTCAGAGTTGAAATAAGGAAATTTAGCCTAAATGAACTTTAGCAGGACTTCAGCTTAATTCTTTTTTGGATGTAATCCTTGAAGTATTTAAATGAAAGATGCATAAACCCATCACTAAAAATTGATTTTACATTGAATGTCTACAAAATGCAAGTTTACTTTATCTTAGCAATTAGAATCAGTCTCTTTAGTTAGCATTGAAAACTCTAGTTTTTTTTTTCCCCTGTAAGTTTAGTGCAATAAACACAGTCCCACATTTCTTATTTAATGGATTTATTTAGTGGAAATTCTGAATTCCTTAACCATTAATAAAACAGAGGCCACAACCGTGAACCCAGAGCTTATATATTCTGTATGGCAATGCTTACATTTGGTGTCGTGTTCCTTCTTGTTTCAGGCTCCTGAGTTCTGACACACACATTCCTTCTACAGCAAGTACTGAGTGCATGTATTACATCTTGATGGGGTGAGTTACAACTTCTAACACAGTATTATCTTGTGTCTGACATGGCAACAAATTCTCAAGTGTTGGGATATGGGCATGTCCTCCAAAGGCTCTCAGTTAAAGGCCTGGTTTCCATCCTTGGCACTGTCAGGAGGTGCTGACACTTATAAAAGAGTGGAGCTAAGTAGGAGATTTGATGGTCTTCATTGATGTGTCTATGAAGGCGGTCCTGAGAAACTGATATCCTCCTGTCTGTCACCATTGACCAGCTCCCCTGAGCTGAAACTTTCTTGCTACATTCTTTAGATATGAGTAGTGCCTTACACATGCCTAAAAGATAAAGCCCACTGATGAAAGATTCCAAAGCTGGGATTCAAAATGAAACTTTCTTTCTGTTAAGTTAGTTGATTTAGGAGTTTTTAAAATAGTATCAGAAAGCTGAGTAACACAGTACAAAAACATGCCAATATATACGGTGGATTTCTTCTGATAAAAGAGTACATGACAAGATCACACTTATGAAAATGAGTTCTCAATCCTTGTTAGTGTCCTGTTGAATGCCTCAAGCTTCTGTTAATATAAGTGGCAACATCCTTCTCCCTTCCAACATTCCATTGACATCAGCTTGGTGATACTTTCTTACCAATCCTTGGCAGCGTTACTTACCAATTCAAAGACAGTGAATCAGAAATCCATATCTTTTAGTTGATGCATTGCTTCCCTTGTCATTACTTGCAGATATTTTGTTCCTGTGGCTTTGGGGAAAGAGGATGAGTTGCTGGAAGAGATTAGTTCAATTCCATCCAAGGTAAATATTTTTCAGGAGTGTTTGGAAAGTACTCTATGTAGTGAACTGCTCTGCTTTCTATGTGTGTTCAGCATTCACTTAGGAGCTGAGGAATTGTCTGATTTGTAACATAACTGCCAAGCATGCATGTCACAAGCTGAGCATATTGGTACACATCTGTAGCCCCAAGCAGTTATACCCTGGAGCTCACTGACCAGAGATCCTAACTAAATCAATAAGCTCCAAATTCAGTTAGAGAAACTGTCTCTTAGAATAAGGTAAGGACAAATGGAGGAGTATAATTGATACCAAATTCTGGGTTCGCCTCTGTTTCACAAGCGTCCACACCCACATAAGCACAAACATTCACCACACACACATGCACAAGTGCACATACACACACAAGTATGCAATTAAACACAATTCTCAAATGCGTATTTTGTGATCCTTAATGCTTACCCTTCTGATAGTTTCTTCCTTGTCCTAAACCTCCACACAAATCATGAGCCATTGTTTCAAACTCAGGAAATTATCATGTCAGCTTAGATCTTCATGCAGAGAAATGAACAATGAACCATTCTGCCTGATGCTCTGCCAACCGGAGTAATGTTTATTCTCATTGTCTTTCAGAAGCAATTTTAAGAGTAAAGGAAATACTTGAGGAGCCACCTGAAGCGAGTGCCAGAAACCCCACAATGCAGCTCCAGCAGCAGATCTACTTTGTGTGTTCCTTGCCAGTTGTCAGAGGAAGTCACTGTTGACGTAGCTGGGTGTTGAGGAGGCAGCAGCAGTGTGGTGGGGGTGTAAACATACCAGATGGAAGCCAGCCCAGCACTGTGAGAAGTGGATACTGGAGGACCCAACAGATGAGCTCTAGGTTAAAAAGACCCTCTCTCAATAATAGAGTATAACATCCAATGCCCTCCTCTGACTTCAAAAGGCACATGTCTCCTCACATGCAAGCATGAATATACCACAGACACACAGCAGACTATACTGAAAAAAACAAAACAAAACAAAACAAAAACTTCATTACATAGTATGACAAACTGGTAAACCATATCTTATCAAAAATACAGATATTTACATTCCACAAAGTTAGGACCAGAGACAGTTTACAGTCAACTGTATTGTATTGTGCCATTTGCTTTTCTTAAATTCACAGCAATGCCCGTTTACTATAGAGCACTATCCATCACACAGGGTCATGACATGAAAATCCACCATTCTCTCTTCCTCAGTTGGATTAGATGTTTTCACAGCTATGGAAGACAGGTCCTTCACACCTTCAGAGTCACCATTCCCTCTCTTCAGTTCACTCTGACCTGTCCAAAACACCTGCTGTTTGCTCCTCAATGTCACCAGATTATCCCTTCATCTCAAGAAGAGACCATGAAGTTTCTGCCGGATCCAAGCAGAAGTATTACCGGAGTTAGTAGCGCTTTTCCACAAGTGCTCCCCAAAGTAATGAGACATAGCTTAAAGAAAAAAAAAATGTTAATAATCACACGCTCTACCGTGAGATCCCAGTTTATTTCTGGAGTCATTCTCAGCTAGAAAGATGTGTTGATAACCGAGTTCCTGGCAAAGGGAAAAGCCAATGCCTGTTAACCTTCAGAGTGTCACTGGCCTTCGCTGGCCTGAGAAGTTGTCTTGGCTTTGTGAATGCCCATTAGGTAGTAGGGTTGTCCCCCAGGGAAACTGCATCACACTGCTGACACAATTGAGGTCCTTAATACCAGGGACTTAAAATACCTATTGTTGAGTTCTTGTCATTTCCTGATTTTTTTTCTTTTGATATTTTTCTAAGCTTAAGGTTCATGAAAAGGTGAACATTAATCACAACATTTGAGAAAAATCCCTTAGCTCATTATGTGTGATGAATATGTTTAAAAAAAAAAAAAAAGGATTAAGCCCGGTGCCAGAAAAATGTTACTTTTGACTTTTTTAGTTAATCATGATAACTGCTAGAATCAAAGGAGGAACAACTTTGAACTTCCAGTCTTCTGTAGCTAGGAAATTGTGTTTTTACACATGAAGACCTTCACATCTTTTTTATTTGCATCCTGATTAAATTATAGATTAATCACTATATGTATTTTAAACATTTTGTTAATAACGCAGTTGAGTAAATTTACAACTTGCAGAACCCAGAGTAGACCTATGTTTAAGCAACTAAGTACTCAGTTGGAGGTTGGGGGATTCACTCAGAGGAAAGTACCCTGATGTAAGTATGATATGCCATAGAACAAGCTTTATTTTACATTCAAGCTAAAATAATTAGTAGAAACAATAAGCAGCACTTTCAAATATATTTAAAGGAACGAATAGTACCTATATTTTTGTGTTTTTCCTCTTTTAAAATCTATCTACGTGAATGGGGGGAGGTCCCCCCCTATCAGTGGACTTGGAAAGGGGCTCAGTGGTGATGAGGGAGGGAGGGAGGGAGGGACTGGGAGGGAATGAGGGTTCTGGGCACTGCTGGGATACAGAATTAATAAAATGTAACTGATAAAAATAAAATAAAAAATCTATCTACAATAAATTAATCTACCTATTAACTTTTGCTATGTCTAATAACCTATTAATTTTTGCTATGTCTAATAACCATGAAACAAAATAATTTTATTTAAAGAGAATATGTCATGCTCTGTCATATGTACAATTTTATGTTGGATATTTTGTTTATTCTATTCAGTGTTTTCTCCTAAAATAAGGATAAGATATTTAAGTATGTTGGCAAAAGAATATTGTATATTAACTTTGTATCTAATTAACAGTCGAAGTAAACATTAAATTGGAGGAAATTAGAGCTGATAAAAATCTTAACGTTTTAGTTTTTATTTTTTAACTAAAATAAAGTTACATTGTTTTCCCCTTTACATTTCTTCCCTCTAATCTTTCCCATGAACCTACCAAATTTGCTACCAAATTTGCTAGTATAAATTTGCTACTTCTCAAATTTATAGCCTCTTTCTTTTTATAATTGTCTTGGTTATACACATATACTCATGTACACAAACACACACGTTACGCACATATACGTATATGACTAAGTATATAATACAGCCTGCTCAGTCCATTCAGAGTTATGTTACTTATATGTCTACGATACAGAAATATTTATTAATACATACAATTAAATTAATATCTAAAATAATGTCAAATTACTTATAAATTCTAAATTCAGTAAGTTCAAGGAGTAGTTATGTATTATGCATATAACCTTCTGTAATTGATTTAATTCTTCTCTGAGAGTAATCTAATAGTAAAGATAAAGGAAACATTAGTTTGTCCCAAGGCAAAAACTAGATGAATGCAAATTTTTCATAATCATTCAATAATGAAGCATTACGTAGACAGTTTAACAAAGCGCTCAAATACTCTTTCTCTTTTGTGAAGCTGGGTTGGCCATTCTAAGGGAAAAACAAATATAGCAACGCAATCAAGGTTAACGATTTACGCATTTCAAGCCATTGTTTTAGCTCTAGTGGCTCTTCCACTGCCAAGAGCAACATAAAGGAATCTTTAGTCACCAAGAAAGTGGTGACAGGTAAAAACTGTCCTCAGAAATGCTAACATGTTTCAGTGTTTATACATGGAAGGAAAAACAAACTCCTCAGGCTTCCTTTCATGTTGATTTTGAACTTGAAAATTTAACAGCTTCAAAGAGGTATATAGGACAGTGTAGTAACTGATGGCAGATGCTCCACAAACACTCATAAATGCCATCTTTGCCTTTTGCAATACAATAGCAAGATGCATTTTCATAGGATATTCAGTATTTAAGTATTTGAAAATGTCTGTGCTAGTTTCTCTGCATTGAAGCCGCCCTTCTATGCATGAGGCTGTCTCCAGAAGCCAGCTTTGGATCCACTAACTCATTTTTCTGCAGCTGCATCTGACTATATACCTCTGAGCAACTCTACAGGATGTAGTTGGCTTTGCTTAAAACCAGTTCTGAGAGAATTATCAATGTGTTCTCCTGGGTAAGATTAATCATTGGGCTTTCTGGCCTCTTGGCCAAGTTTATTAGCAGTAATAAATCACTTTCGGCCACCCTCTCCCTCTGTCTTCTCTCTTTGCCAGCACACTCAGGCAAATCTTCCTTAACTCTCACTGTCTTGGCACTAATATGGAATAGGTTTTGGTCTTATTCTGCCAGTCAGAGAACACTGACTAATTTCAATGCACACTCATTCTCTGGTGTCATCTATTCCACATATATACTAACTTTAAAGCAAGACCATGGCATATTGGGGGACATACAGTTTACTCAGAAGTTAAAAGTATTCACCGCTCTTTCAGAGAATACTGGTGTAGTTCCAACCATCAATATGATGGCTTACAACCATCTGCAACTGGAGTTCCAAGGAATTCCACACTCTACTCTGGCCTCAGCACAGGACATGCCACGATTCACATGCATACATTCACAAGTATTCGCACATGTAAAATAAAAGCAAACACATCTTAAGTAAGATAATGGTAATGTAGCAGTGTTTCAAAGCAGACACTAAGACTCATAACCAAACCCTTGGCAGAGTGCAGGGAATCATATGAAAAAAAGGGAGTTAGTATGGAAAGGATAGGAACTCTACAAGGACCAAATATATCCGGGCACAGGGTCTTTTCTGAGACTGACACTCAACCAAGGACCATCTATGGATATAACCTAGAACTTCTGCTCAGATGTGGCCCGTGGTAGCTCATTAACCAAGTAGTTTTCCAAAGTAAGGGGAACAAGGACTATTTCTAACAGGATCTCAAGGTCAGGCTCCTTGACTCCCCCACCCCCCAGGGGAGGAGCAGTCTTGTTAGGCCACAGAGGAGGACTCTACAGCCAGCCCTGAAGATACCTGATAAAACAGGGTCAAATGAAAGAGGAGGAGGTCCTCCCCTATCAGTGAACTTGGAAAGGGGCAGGGAGGAGACCAGGGAGGGAGTGTGGGGTTGGGGAGGGAATGGGGGAGTGGGATACAGCTGGGACACAGAGTTAACAAAATGTAACTAAAAAGAAAAATAAAATAAAAAAAAAAGATAATGGTAATGTTCTTAATGTTTCTTAAGTATCTTTTGAAACTATCCTATAATTAACATTTCTAGATTATCCTAATGTTGCCATGCAGTATACCTGACTATTTTGATATATATTGTCATACCCCCAGGTTTTACATCGTATGGCAGAAAACTCACTAGGATTTCCATGGGTCAAAGTATTAGTAATATGTACTTTTGTCTGTGATTATTTTGTTCATTGCTAGTTGGTTTGTTTGTTGCACTTGCTAGTTAAAAACCCTACTACGAAGCTACATCCTTACCCCTTTGTTTAGCAGGTATTTTTTTAATCTTCGTTTTTTATATTAATTACAGTTTATTCACTTTCTATCCATGCTGTAACCCCCTCCCTCTTCCTGTCCCAATCCCACCCTCCCTCCCTCATCTCTTCCCTACCCCTCTCCAAGTCCATAGATAGGGGAGGTCCTCCTCCCCATTCATCTGATCCTAGTTTAACAGGTTTTTAATCTGCATTTGTTAGCTCTTTTATGTGTATTCATATATATACCTGTCTGAATGGGCACTGCGTGTGTACAGATGCCTATGTAGGCCAGAAAATGAGAACTGATTCTCCAGACCAGGACTTAAAATCATTTGTGAGATCCCTGAAATATCATCTGGAAATCTTGCCTAGGTCCTCTGCCAGAGAGTCCACGCTTTTAACCACTGTGACTCCTATATTGTTTTAGATATAATTTAGAAAAAAGTAATGGTGATTTCATCACCCTGGAATGACAAATGCAGTATTTGTGTAATAGCATTGGATAGTCAAAAATAAAGTTTTCATTTAAAAGTATTTATTGATTTATTCATGTATGTGTATGTTTGTGTGTTCGTATGTGTCTGTCTGTCATCTGTGTTTGGATGTGCTTATGTATATCTGTGTATAGACATGTATTTATGTTTGTATGTGTAGATTTGTGTATATGCTTTCAGGCAGGGGACAGAAGAGGGTTTGGGTCCTCTGGAGCTAGACTTACAGGCAGTATTGAGCTACCCAACATAGGTGCTCAGAACCTAATTCATGTCTTCTGCAAAAACAGCAAGCACTCTCATACCACTGAGACATCTCTCCAACCTTCCAAATATCAATCATGCTTTATATCATTTTATCTATTTGGTTTTTCTGATATTTCCTGCTACCTAGGTATTTTTCCTTTGTTTATGCCTGAGCAACCCAAAACTAACTAAAGCAAACTTTAGTTAGTTTGGTTTATAACTTGGTTATAACTAAAGCAAACTTTTTATTGTGTATGCAAATAAAAACTTGTTTGTGCTTCCTAAGAGCCATCTGATCTTGCTTGAATTAAATTTGCGGTGCAATTGGGGAACTAATGTCCTACCTTCTCCAATTATAAAAGAGCTGCCTGGCTATACAGCCCTACCTACTTCCAGTGATAATGAACAGATGATGCATTAGGGCAAGCAAGCTGGGAAAGCCTGTCTCTGGGAACATCCCACATTTTTTTGAAAAGGCATTATGGAAAAGAAGAAGGAGAAGAAGAAGAAGAAGAAGAAGAAGAAGAAGAAGAAGAAGAAGAAGAAGAAGAAGAAGAAGAAGAAGAAGAAGAAGAAGAAAAGGAGATGTGGTCTGGGGAGAAAAAGAGACTGGGAGCAAGAAGAAATGGGGAGGGAAGAAATGAGGTGTAAGCCCAGACTGTGGAATGTGATAGCATAATAGAATTAATATCAGAGCTTTTTAAAGACTTTTTAAAGACCTACCAAATTCAAAGTCCTCAAAACTTGTATAGAAAGTTCTTTCCAAAATTTTAAATTTTCGCAAAGTACAGGGAGAATAATGTTCGGAAATTAACTTTCATTTCAATATGAAGATGCCTATTGGAGATTTAAAAATCTATGATATAAAAGATTTATTCAGGGTACCTTAACCAAAAACCAACATGAACTCCAATGTAATGTCACAGCATTTGACTCATGCCTTTATTACTACATTTATCCTGTATTTGTGACAAGAACAATCTCTGTGCTTGCCCCTTTACCAGTCTATGATTTTTATACGTAGGTAGGTTTCATAAAATATATACTGAGAAGCTTCTTGTTGGATGATACCTAAAATTTGATATGAACATATATGTACTTAACGTTTCATAGTGTTATTTCTCACCATTTTTTCATAATTGGCAAAACATTATACCTAGAGTCAATATATATACATACATATTAACACACAAGATGAAGCTGTATTTTGTTTTTTTGTAGAAACTTGGGATGAAAATTTGATGTTGTCTTCCATATCTATTTATCAGAGAGTTTGAAATACTGTTCATCTCAGTACTAGAAAAATTAGGACAAATTGAATCTAGAAGCTTAAGATTGTCATCACTAATTTACTAATTGGAAAAATACAAGAATGTCTGATACATGAGTCCCAATCTTTTTAGGTGATCTCGTGAATTCTAATGCAAATAGCAACAACAGATTCAGCTGCTGAAAATGACATTCTAACAGGCCTAGATTTTTCCGACTTTTTCTTATTATCCTATCTGCTTCCATATCATTTTTACTCAGCGTGCACTGACTGCAGGCTAGGCTTAATGGATTTCCAATTGGGAAAGTGCAACATTCAGAGCTATCAGAAGCAGGTCGGTTCAGGGGTACAGCTCCTGGAAGGTTTCACTTATCATTCTCTAATCACAGAAATATCAACGGGATTGCCTTCAAGTCCAAGTGACAGACTTTCTGTGTCGATTTGGAGCAAAGTGAACTGAAACTCCATCAGAAAAGAAAATAAGGGCCATTCTCAGTCAGAGAGTTCATTACCATCATATTTTTCTGTGATGTTTCTAAATTGTCTTTGTGGATGGACTAGAATGCATAAGTTCTTTATGTTATTTCAGACAACTTTAGTTATTACCGACCCTTGACAGTATCATGTTCTCAAGAAAGGCCTTCAAGGTATCGTCAGATGAATTGTTACAATGCAGCCATTGACACTATATCCATTTAAAGCATTTAAAATACACATCTATATTATGAATGTACATTAATTGTATTTATGTTAAAATATACAAATTATATTACATATTATCTTGTAATATAGGTTCTTAATATACTAAGTTATTGGAGGCATGTGTATATTTACATGAATTCAATACATTTTTATATCAATAAATGTCTTTATGAACTTTAGTTAAAGAAGGCAAACTTGTTCAAGAAAAGAATATGATAGCTTAATGACAATTCTAACTATGCAAAGTGTTAGGGTTAGAGTATCATATTCTGCAGATACTGATTTTTTTTCATGAGAAGTAAAAAAGTTAGTAAATATTTTAGAAAACATATTTGATAAGGATAAAAACACATACAAAACATTAGGCATTTGTAAATAAGTTGTTTCTTAAGATCAACTAACACCCTGTAGCAACATTCTTATAAAATAGTTAAAACAATTATAATAGCAGCAACAATAACAATAAGCATAAAACAACTAAAAATAGAATTCCATATGGGGCTGGAGAGATGGCTCTGTAGGTATGGGTGCTTTCCACACTTACAAATGACCTGTGTTTGGTTCCCATAACCTGACTTTCCAGATGGCAACCACCTGACACTCCAGATCTAGAAGAGTTCAACTCTTCGGTCAGTAGATACCCATAGACACACACACTCACATACCTCCTTACTGTCACAAATATAAGATAAAAAAATAAATAAATTTAAAAACGAAATAAAATATATAAATAAAAGCAGATGAATTTTGTGCCAGAGGAGGGCCAGTGAAGTGTTTTATGAACACATAAACTATGGTTCATGTAGTTGCAAATAAGGATTATCCTTTGAGTAAAAATCTTCAGTAAGTGACTACTATGTACCACAACAGTAATTAGCATGACAAGAACAGTGGTACTTATATCTTGGTGGTAACAACAACTTGTTATTTGGACTTAAGGCCAACTCAATATGAGGAAATTCATGCCCAATACGTAAACCTGGCCAAAAATCTGTGGCTGGAATAGCCGTGGAATCTAGAGGCGAGACAATATTTCCACTTCCCTTAAATACTGTCATTTCTAGCTGCATTCTAAGTACTCCTTCTTATACCCACAGGTAGATGTAATGCCTTATCTAATAAGCTTCTATTGTTGCAGTAGATCTTATAACATAAAACTATAACTAGTTAAAATGCAAAGGACTCAGGATCATCTATATTGATACCTCTACATAATATAACTGCTATAATTAAGGTTCATGGAACTTTATCAGAGATGGAAAGATTATAAGGCCCATAGGACCAAGATATTAGATGTAAGATATTGTCTTTTAGATATGACAGGAAAGGATCTCTTCACTACAGTTGCCTAACTAAAACCAGAAACACGATCCCAGAACTTGTCAGGCCAACAAAGATGGGAGAAATGCCAGAATGTCTCACCCTTAGATCAAGAGCTGCAGGAAGATAGGGACTATTGAAGAAGAGGCTCAGTTTTTCTCTCAGCATGGCCTACATAATTCCTTATTCAATCCCACGAAGTTACCTCTAAGAACATGTGAGCAACACTAAACAAATTATCAGCTTATATTTGTACATTGATTTGTAAATACATATTCACGTAAAAGGAGCCTCGATTTGAAAGAAAGAAGTTGAAGCGGCAGAGAAAAGAAAGACAGGAGGTGAGGAATGAGATAAATTTATCAATTATATATTAAAATTTTAAAAAATTGAACATTTTATTATGGGGAAAAAAACCCACAATAGAATCAAAACATACAGAAGTAAAAGAAAAGGGCATAACGTACTGTAAGACAAGCTACGATGAAGATGCTTATGTCAAGCTACGTGTGGGGCATAGGCACATGTAACAGTAGATAACGAACCAGGAAGTTGGCTCAAAAATGAATGGTGCTGCAGCAAGCCTTTCAATGTGCGTTTGATTCCTGTGACCTACACATTATGAAAGGGATGAACTGACTCACAGAATTCCCCCTATAACCTACATACACGTACAACCATGTATGTGCACAAACATACACACACACACACACACACTACATGCACACACACACAAATAAATGTAATTTAAAACAAAAGTATCCATTTGCTAGGATGACTGGAGAAAATAAGCTTACGATGTTAGTCGTTCAATTTTGATAATTTGAGGAGTGAAAGAGAGTTTATTATTTAGACTGCAAAAAAAGGGGAAAAAAAAAAGAAATGAACAAGTGCCATTCAACTCTGAACTGTTCTGTGCAGGTTCTAGAAGTGATTTACTGTGATTAAACGATACTATCGATCCTATTAAGTATCATGCGATAATTTCATTAAGAATAAATGAAAGGGGTAAATAATGTAGGAAATTGCAAGCCCTATCTCCTAACAAGTTGCTGTTTGAAAAGGAGGTGGGGTTATTCACAGCCTTTGTAGT
>REGO01000388.1:1739915-1757408 GCA_010120015.1 Rhombomys opimus | reverse complement strand
AGCATAATTTGCAATTTAAAAAGACAACAAAATTATGAATGCTAATTCAGGGAATTGAAACAAGATCAGATTTATAAAATACTGGTAAATAATCTGAATGTTTTTTGAGCATAAGTTTTAAAATAAGTGAGGTTCTAGTTTTGAGAAAATACTGCCTCATCCAAAAGGTGAGGTGAATGAAGGCTCTCTGACCATTCCCTGGGAAGAGGTGGAGGAATATGCCCAGACAAATTCTGCAAAATAAAACCATCAGCTCAGTCCACTAAAGAGAAGGATTCAAATGTAAGCCCGTGGCAGTGTCTGCTGGATCATTTTGGATCAATTGTCCCTGGGAAATGTGACTAATATTATGGAATTCATTTGCCATAATGAAGTATGTTCATTTGCCTGGCACCACACTCACTGTTAAAGGGAGTCACTGTTGTTTAGAGTAAGTAAGGGCTGATGATCTGAGTCAGGAGAAGGATAGAATGTCCAGCAGAGAGTAAGAACTCCTCCAGAAGATATCTATATAATATTAGCCATATAGTACAAGATAACCTTACTATAATCCACAGATCCAAAGAAGCTAAGTAAGGAGGAGAGCCGAAGAGAAGATGTTTGACTCCTACTCAGAAGGGGAAATAGAATAGACATCAAAAGCAGATAAAGTTAGGAAAGTGGGTGGGAGAGGGCGTGGGGAGGGGAATGAGGGTTACATCATGTCTAAAAAAGAAGCTACGTAAATGTGTTAGTGTTTTGTGTTGTAGAAATGTATTTTTCTTGTGAAAACATGTTATATATTCATGTCAAATTTATAAGATGCTATATTTATATTTGATGAAACTGTGTATAAAGAATATCTAGGTTTTTTAATTATTTTTTTATTTTTATATTAATTGCAGTTTATTCACTTTGTATCACAGCTATAGCCAACTCTCTCATTCCCTCCCAATCATACCCTCCCTTCCTCATCTCCTCCCATGCCTCTCTCTAAGTCCAATGAGAGGGGAGGTCCTCCTCCCCCTCCATCTGATCCTAGCTAATCAGGTCTCCTCAGAACTGGCTGCATTGTCTTCCTCTGTGGCCTGGCAAGGCTGCTCTGCCCTCAGGGGTTGGTGATCAAAGAGCAGGTCAATCAGTTCATGTCAGAGACAGTCCCTGTGCCACTTACTAGGATACCCACATGGAGACTGAGCTGCCATGGGCTACATCTGCCCAAGGGTTCTAGGTTATCTCTATTCATGGTCCTTGATTGGAGCATCAGTCTCAGAAAATACCCCTGGAACCAGATCACTTGGTTCTGTTGCTCTTCTTAGGGAGTTCCTGTCTCCTCAAGATCTTTCTATCTCCCTCTTCTTTCATAAGATCCCCTGCACTCTGCCCAAAGTTTGGCTAAGAGTCTCAGCATCTGCTTTGATACCCTATTGGGTAGAGTCTTTCAGAGGCTCTCTGTGGTAGGCTCCTGTGCTGTTCCCTGTTTTCTTCCTCTTCCAATGTCTAACTGTTTGCCTTTCTGAATGACAATTGATCATCTACCCAGGGTCCTCCTTGCTTAGCTTCTTTAGATGTACAGATTTCAGTATGTCTATCCTATATTATATCTAATATAAACTTATAAGTGAGTATATACCATGTGTGTCTTTTTGAAACCCATATGTCCCTCAACTAAGGAATGGATACAGGAATTGTGGTACATTTGAACAATGGAATACTACTCAGCAATTAAAAACAAGAAAATCATGAAATTTGCAGGCAAATGGTGGGATCTAGAAAAGTTCATCCTGAGTAAGGTATCCCATCTAGGTTTAAAAAAATGTGTGTTTATGTTTCTTTTAAACTTAATGCACAGAATGAACTCACAGGGTGTCAATATATTAGTTATAAAGGAGAGACATGATTCTGAAAAATTAGTGAATTTTTAATGATGACATAAGATAACAGTTGTTCTATTTCTAAAGCTCATATTCAATTTGTTAGGCAAAGCATAGTATCATTCAGCTTGATATCAACTCTTGTTAATGACATGTCATTGGAATAGAGTTATGTTCTTTCATTTATAGACAGTATCTGGCTCTACCCATGATGATTGTTGAATTCAATAATGACAATGAAGACCCTATGAATGGTGAAACTTAATTATTATGTATAATCTCTTTTAATTACTTGTATACTAAATTTTATCTTCTACTTCATATCTGGGCCACTTCCCACAAAGATATTACCGAAAATTTCCTAGAATGTAACCAGTAGGAACAAAGAAATATGAGACGCTCTTATTGCTACCACAATTGTACATATAAACAGCTAATGAGGTTTATTTCTTCAATCTGGACTCTTTATTGAGAGTAAATTGACTTTAGTTAAATTAAGTCAAATGATATTTTGGACAAGTAAGAGCACCCAGTCAAGAGTGGAAAACAAACTTAAGAGGGTCCAGCGATGGTCACCTATATTTCACAGATCTTACATGTGAATCGCTAGTCTCCTGTTATGTACCCAAAGAAAAATATTGACAAATAATATGATCCATAGCATGGTATATATTCTACACATAAAAGTCAGTTAGCTGTATTATCTCAGTGTTGGATATTTGCACATGTAGAAGTCAGAGGAGTGAGAATATCCACACTAATTTCTATCATCCAATGGAAAGCTAGCCCATAAAAGTGTAAAATTTCTCTTAAATCAGTTTATCTACCAGCTGAGCTAATAATTTAGCAACTGTAAATTACATTATTACTTCTACATCTACTTTTGAACTCCTCATTAATTAGTTAACTAAAATCCAAACATCCCTTTTCAATCATTTAAACTTCAAACTAAGGGTGGAAAAAAATCTAACAGATTATCCTAGACTCTCAATAGCCTTAGTACCCCATATCAATGTTTATAGAGACTCCTAGATTGTTTTCTGTAGTTAAATGAATATAGTCACTGGAAAATTGTGGTACACTAAAGTGTAATTAAAAACTGCCCTCAGATGTGCACTCCCTGTGGCAGTGGTGCTTCCTATCACTGCATCATTTTGCCCTGACATTGTTCCTTGATGTGCTTCCTTTACTACATTCTTGAGACCAATCCACCTTTATATCACCTGTCTAGGCTTTCTTGCCTCACAATCACATAGGTGCTTCTATCACTTCAGGACTAGTTTGCAAAGGCTCCTTCAGTTTGCACCTGGTCTTCTAGGCTTTCAGCCTCCTTCTTCTAACTGTGATCACAGGAGACCTGCTTGTCCTCAATGATAGGTTCTGCATAAATTGATGGTCCTTGGGAGCTACTGCCTTCAGAAAACCCTCTACAAATAGAAAGGGAACCCTCTTCTTATATAAATGTATTGTTTTTATTCTTTACTATGAATTATTTTTTTAAAATTAGATGCAATATATTTTGATATCATTCTTTCACCTCCCTCAACTCCTCCCAGTTCCCTCATACATACTTCCATGGAACTTGTTTTGTGATAGCCAGCTATTCTTGAGCATGGAGCCGGTCCTGGAATGTAGTTACTTTATTCTGTCCAGGAAAATATCTATTGCAAGGTCTGTTTCATGAGATAGAACCCATACTTAAAAATGAAAATAAGGCAAACCCCTCCAACTATGTAGATCATGGGCCCTAGTAGAAAACAGTATCCTATTCTACTCAAGAAACATAGCTATAAAAAGACTCCTGGTGGTATAGTGGTACAGTCTGGGATAGGTGTGTCATCAAGCCCTCATCGGAGAAGCTTCTTCTTGCAGTAGAGGGAATTTATGCATAGAGCATGTAGACAATATTCAGAATGTGAGGCGTGTGGGGACACTCAGATCTAAGTGGGATGGCTTTATCTTACTCCTCACATCAAAGCTCAGGGGTCTATGCATAAGATAAGATGAAAAGATTGCAAGAGCCAGGTATAGTGGATGATTCCAAGGAAACAGTATTTTCCAGAAACAATAGGAGTGATGCTCTAATGATGGCATGAAATAGGGGGCAGTGCACCCAAGACATGAACTTTCGAACCTTACAAAATCCCAGCAAGGTGAAGGAGAGTGTGAAGAATGTGCTACCCTTCACAAAAAGATCATTTAAGATTATATAAAGGGTTTAGACAGTAAGTGCTTAGCTACTAAAGTTTAAGAAGTCTCAGCTTTCACATGTATTACTTACACTGTCTTCCTGGAGTGCCCAGTGGCTAGACACTTTCAGTAATAAAGGCCACTGGACACTCCAATCCGTCTCTGACTTTTGGAGCTCCAGATTTGACTCAAGCTTACTCTGGATTTACATGTCAAGAGAGGATTAATTGCAAAGGACTCAACAAACTGCTCTTGAAAATTTCCCCTATCAGTTAGGCATTGAGTGCTAAAAAGTATCTGAATATGCATAAATATTTAATAATTTAACTTCTTCACATGTCTTCCCTGGGAGTCTTTATTTTAAGTATCTCTACATGTTAGCTTATTAAAATACACATTGGGTGTGCAGATAAATCTGCATCATACATCTAATCCCGTTCCCTCACTGAAAATTTCTTTTAAATTTCATATCCATGTTTCTTGTCACTGTAGCCAGATTTCTTCCTTTGGAGACTTTCTAAACATGTGTATGCTCAGCAAAAGCATTTTTTTTTTTTCTATTTTCTGCTTATCTAGGGAGAAGAAAATATTTTAAAAGGTTTACGATGAGCCAGAAATTATTTTAAATTCTTCAATACACTACCATTTCAATGACTCATGACCTAAATAATGTTATTGCTACTTCATATCCAGAAAAACAAGCACTAAAGAATATTGAATACATGGAATTCTTTAATGCCATATAATTAGGACTTGTCAGACTTATGAATGTAGTGTAATCCATTTGTATAACTATGATGTTCCCTAACTGTACATCAACAAACAAGAGAAACAAAGGTCAAAATCTTTCAGGTTTTTACCA
This sequence comes from Rhombomys opimus, assembly GCA_010120015.1. Lineage (NCBI taxonomy): Eukaryota > Metazoa > Chordata > Mammalia > Rodentia > Muridae > Rhombomys > Rhombomys opimus. The sequence goes on along the minus strand of REGO01000388.1, from coordinate 1,752,503 downwards.
TTTTTTTGAGCTGTAGTATTTTACAAATTTATTTATTTTTTTATTAATTACAGTTTATTCACTTTGAATCCGGTCTGTAGTCCCCTCCCTCGTCCCCTGGCAATCCCACCCTCTCTCCCTTATCTCCTCCCATGCCCCTCCACAAGTCCACTGATAGGGGAGGTGCTCCCTCTGACCTTAGCCTATCAGGTCTCATCAGGACTGGCTGCATTGGCCTCCTCTGTGGTCTGGATGTTTTGTTTTGTTTTGTGTTATCATTCTTACTTTAACATATAACTCATTTCTGCTTTTTAGTGACAGCATCGAAGTTGTATATCTGTTGGTATAATTAATTTTGTTTCATTATCTGATCAGTATAACGTTATTATATTGTTGGTAAATGGTTTAAATTATTGCCTTTATATATAGTTTCAAATATTTCCTAAATACAAAAATACATTCTTTGATGATTTTTGATTCGCCCTATTAAACATATTATATAACCAATTCTTTGTATACTTTGTTAACTATTAAATTAATATTCTCAAGATGTTACAGGTGCTTTCTTTGTGTGTTCAAAGAATTTGAAGAATGCATATATTTGTGTATACACATATGTATGTGTGTGTTAATTAATTGATAAACTACATGCTAAGGGTGAAAAAAAACATTTACACTCATCAACATTTGATCTAGAATATAAAAATATATAATTTCAAGGAAATAAATGTTATGACTATGGAAAACAGACTACCAAAGAAAACAGAAGGTAAAATGCACAATTTTGCTTCTATGCCACAGCATATAAATACGCAGGAACATTTACATTCTGGGTTAGAATTTCAAATTCTGCATATCCTTACACACTTCTTTTTCTTTCCCATACCAGCGTGATACTGCTAATGGGTCTACTATGTCTGGGAATAACTGAAAGGAGATGATTTGGCCTATTTGCTTTACAAATTGAAACCCAAGTGGCCAGCGTGATGTCTGTTTAGTTTCTGTAGTCAGTCTTGAATTCTTTTGAAGTTCTAAGCAAAGACTAATTATTGTTTAATAGCAAGAAAAGCTCTATTCCAAAGGGAATGTTCTCCATCTACATGAGCTTGGATCACACTTAAGCTTCCCTATCTTTTCAGCCATCAGTGCTTGGCTGCCTGGTTTAATGTCAGATATTTCCTCCAGCCCATCGGGAGTTCAGTTAAAGATAAATCCTTGCTGTTCTCTGGGCTAACGTACATTCACTTAATGTATTTACCAAATTACCTCTGATGAAATCCTTTTACCAGTTATCTGTATGTGTTCTGGGAAAGGTGAAAATCATTATTGGACTTGTTTTCAAGTGTATGGCATTTTACTAAAAAGGAGAAAATTTCTGCTTAGAAAAAAATGCAGAAAAAATGTAAGTTATCTATGAGTTGTAACATTTACTGAATGTTATAAGTAAAATGCCCACCATGTCATAACAAAAATGCTTAAGGATAAAGATAATCAGATATTCCATTAAAAACAGTAAGAATAAACAGACATGATCAGCAGGCCAGAAATCATCTGAATACCAGATTTACCATCAGGAAGCATGACTTGGATATAAACAGCAAGGCATTTTCATAAGTGCATTGTGAAATTAAAGCATGAGAAATCACTATTCTGTAATATACATACTTCAGAAATAAGCTTAAATAACGAAATGCTGTGTGAAAGTAACTGGGAGAATTTAATTTATGCAATACTATTCTGCAAGTCCTACCAGACAAAGTTCTTAAACTGGATAAGGATTCCAGAATGAAGTTTCAACTTCAGAAATGAGATGAAAGCATGTACATGATGAAAGGGAAAAGATAATTAGACCATGTGATTGCCCGAGTTCCTTAAAATTTGAAAGAGAAAATACACAGACGTAGCAATCAAACAAATAATATGGTAGAATAAAATAATGTCATTTGCAACGATGAAATATTGATAAAGAAATATATAAAATGTAAATTCTGTGGGTTTTAATCCCTAAAACAATTACTAAAATAGTACGCAAAGAGATGCAGTACAAACAAAATAGTCTGTATGCTTCAATGCAAGGAATAATTTTCAAATTTTACTATGAAAATCACAAGAATTCAAAATAAAGGCTACAGGTAGGAATCAAATAATAAAATAATTTACGGCTAAATCAAAGCACATAAAAAAAATCTAATTAGGTGAAAATCATATTACCATACAACTGAAAGGCAGGCATCTTGGTTTTATATAAGAAACACCTGTCTTTCTTTGTTGCTTCCCACTAGGGACTCTCACTGAATGTAAATCTCCCTGTATAGTGTAAGATGGCTAGACATTGAGATCTTGGAGTCAACCAGTTATTTGGAGTCAACCTCTTGGAGTCTATGCCTGTTAATTCTGGTTTTACACACAATCATTTTCATATCCATTTCAGTTTGTTTGCCTATTAGTTATTTGTGTTATGGTAAGAATTTGAACTTATATCCTCGTACTTTCAAAGAAAGATCTTACCTCCTTAGCCCCTTGACAATTCATTAAATTGCTTATAAATTGTTATTATTATGATTATTAATAGTAGTAGAAGCAGCAACAACAGTAGTAATAGTATGTATGTATCAATATATGTTTGTATGTGAACCTGTGTATGAGTATATACATGCCATAGTGTAATTTCAAGAGTTAATTCTTGAAAGAAGGAGAGGAGGACCTCCCCAATCAGTGGACATGGGGAGGGGCATGCATGCAGAAAGGGGGGGTAGGACTGGGAGGGGAGGAGGGAGGGGCTTATGGGGGGATACAAAATGAATAAAGTATAATTAATAAAAGTTAAATAAAATAAAATAAAATATTCAAAATTGAAATTAAAAAAGAGTTAATTCTCTCACTTCATAGGTTTCAGGCATCTAAATAAAGTAATAATGTTTGCAGAGTGTTTTGCTGCTTTTTATTGTGTTGGGTGGAGTCTTTTAGAGGACATCTGCGGTAGGCTCCCATCCTGTTCCCTCTCTTCTACTACTTCCAGTGTTTATCCTGTTTTCTCTTTAGAATGAGAATTTAGCATCTTCCATAGGGTCCTCCTTGTCATTTAGCTTCTCTAGGTCTGTAGATTTTAGTATGATTATCCTATATAATATGGTTAATATTCACCTATAATTGAGTATATGCCATGCGTGTCTCTCTGCTCCTGGGACACCTAACTCAGGATAATCAACAAATGGTGCTGGTCTAACCAGATATCTACATGTAGAAAATACAAATAGATCCATATTTATCACCCTGCTCAAAAGTAAAGTCCAAATGGATCAAAGACATCAACATAAAACCAGACACACTAAATCTGTTAGAAGAAAAAGTGGGGAAGAGCCTTGAACTCATTGGTAAAGAGACAACTTCCTGGACAGCACACCAAGAGCTCAGGCTTTAAAATCAACAATAAATGGGACCTAATGAAACTGAAAAGCTTCTGTAAAGCAAAGGACACAGTTAACAGAACATAATGACAGCCTACAGACTGGGAAAAGATCTTTAACAACCCTACATCTGACAGAGAGCTAATATCCAGAATATATAAAGAACTCAAGAAGTTAAACACCGACAAAACAAGCATTCCAATTTAAAAATGGGGTATTGAGCTAAACAGAGAATTCTCAACATAGGACTACCAAAGTGTAGAGAAACACTTAAAGAAATGCTTATAGTCCTTAGCCATCAAAGAAATTCAAATCAAAATACATTCATAATCTCCAAAGTTTGGAAAACCAATCATCTACCGAATATATATATATATATATATACAGATTTATAAAGTGAAAAAAGGGTACACTCAAAACCTGAATTCCTGCGAGTTCATAACAATTAAATACATCTTTAAAGCAACATTTCCAAAGTTTAAGATTCATGTTATATATCAGTCTTTTAACATATCAAAATATAAGTGAAAAAACTGTTGCAATCCATGACCTTTGGAGGAAGTGGGAATATGTAACTATATAGTGATGGTGTTAACGATGTGTGGAGAGGTAACAAAACATTATAAATCCAGTTGTTATGCTTGTTTTATAAATATCTGCATATATTAAAGTTCATCAAATTTTTACTGTCTAAAATATATAACTGTGCAATCATTAAAATAATTTAACTAAAATATTCATTATAGCGGTCTTGTTATACCCAAACTTTTACCAAATCAATGGAGTATCAGAGGTTTATGCATACATAATATGCTCATAGACTTTTCAAATTTCTGTTGCTGGTAGAAATATTAAACTGCCTGGGTAAATCATAAATAAAAGTGTTATTTTGTATGTGTTTTCACTTGTGTTTTTGATCTTAGCCATTCTGATAGGGGTAAAGGGAAATCTCAGAGTCTTTCTGATTTGCATTTCCCTGGTGACTAAGGATGTTGAACATTTCTTTAAGTGTTTCTCTGCCATTCTGTATTCCTCTGTTGGGAATTCTCTGTTTAGCTCTGTACCCCATTTTTAAGTGCATTACTTGATTTGTTGCTGTTTAACTTCTTAAATTCTTTATATATTCCGGATATTAGCCCTCTGTCAGATATAGGGTTGGTGAAGACCCTTTCCCAGTCTGTAGGCTCTCATTTTGTTCTGGTGATATTTTCCTTTGCTTTACAGTAGCTTTTCAGTTTCATGACATTCCTTTTATTGATTGCTGATGTTAGAGCCTGTGTTGTTGGTGTTCCTCCATTGATGGTGGGAATGTAAACTTGTACAACCACTTTGGGAATCAGTATGGCACTTTCTCAGACAATTAGGAGTAGAGTTACCTCAAGATCCATCTCTACCACTCCTAGGCATATATCTGAAATATACTCCACTGTATAACAAGGACATTTTCTCAAACATATTTGTAGCAGCTTTATTTGTAATAGCCAGAATCTGGAAACAAGCTAGATGTCCCTCAACAGAGGAATAAATGCAGAAATTGTGGTACATTTACACAAATACTCAGCAATTAAAAACATGGAAATCATGAATTTTGCAGGCAAATGATGGGAAATAGAAAAAAAAAGTCATCCTAAGTGAGGTAACCAAGAAGCAGAAAGAAACACATGGTATATACTCACTTATAAGTAGTTATTAGCTATCTAATATAGGATAAACATTACTAAAATCTATACTCTGAAAGAAACTGAATGACAAGGAGCACCCTAGGGAAAGATGCTCAGTTCTCATTCAGAAGGGCAGCTGAGGTAGGCTTCAGAAGCAGGAAAAAACAAGGAACAGGACAAAATTACCAAAGAAGGCCCCGGAAAGATTCTACTGATCACAGTATTGATACAGATGCTGAGACTCATAGCCAAATTTTGACATAGTGCAGGAAATCTTTTGAAAGAAGGGGGAGATAGAAAGACCTGAAGGGGACAGGAGCTGCACAAGGAGAACAATAAAGGAAAAAAATAAATAAATCTGGGCCCAGTTGACCCTTCAGAGACCGGTACTCCAACCAAGGACAATGCATGGAGAGGACCTAGAACCCCTGCTCAGTAGCCCATAGGCAGCTCAGTTTCCAAGTGAGTTCTCTATAAAGGGGAACAGGGACTCTTTCTGATGTAACTCAGTGGCTGGCTCTTTGATAACCTACCACTGGGGGATGCAGCCTTGCCAGGTCACAGCGGAAGACAATGCAACCAGTCCTGATGATACCTGATAGGCTAGGGTCAGTGGGAAGGGGCGGAGGTCCTCCCTTATCAGTAGACTAGGGGAGGGGCATAGGGGAAAAGAGGAATGGAGGGCAGGTCTGGGAGGCAATGAGGGATGGGGCTACAGGCTGGATACAAAATGAAAAAAAATTAATAAATATTAAAGTAAATTTTTAAAAGTGTTATTTTGCTGATAGTTCTGGAACCAATTCAAGGAGTCTCTAGAGATATCCTTTTCATGAAAGAGTGTGGAGGTAGCTTAAATGCCTTCTTTGGAAAGAGACGAAATGTGTACATGTCTCATCTGCACTTTCTTGTCATAAACACACAGTCTATTGTGGAAGTCCTCATCAAATCATCTCCTATAGTAACAATAAATACCACATTCTTAGTATCTTACAATAGGAATTAAATATTAAACACATGAAACTCAGATTCAAGAAATATCACTCACTATTTTCAATATGAGATATCCCGTTTTTTTTTTTTTCTTTTCTAATAGTACTTAGGTACAAAGTATTTTTTTCACTCATAATCTTTTATTCTTCACGAATAATTTTAATCCACCTGCTAAATGTTGTAACCAAAACAGTGATTATCTTCTGGGGTTAAGAAAGTTTCTACATGGAAATTCATGAGGCTGTTGGAGCACTGGTAAGCTTAATTCCCTCATAATGATGGTATTTACACAGGTGGGTACATTTTCTTTAAATTCATCAAGTAATCTGGGTTCTTTTCAGGGTGCATAATTAATGAGTTTAAAACAAATATGAAAAAAATGTACCCCTTATGCAGTTTAATGGCCAGTTGAAAGGTTAAAACCCTTTATAGTTCCCTCAATGTCTTAGAAATTTATTAATTTTGCTTTAGTAAAGCCATGAAAATGTGAGTTGTTTTAGATTTTAAAGAAATTGTCATATTATAGCATAATATATGTGTGTGTGTGCACAGGCTTACACGATCACATGTGCATGTATGTGTGGGTGTTTATCTTGGTTACTGACTTATCTTAAAGTAGATGTGGCCTGCATTAATAGTGACACAGGGACTTTTGGCTATTTTTTTTAAACTTTTTTAGGTATAATTTATTCACTTTGTATCTAAGCTATAGCCCCACCACATCCGCTCTCAATCCCACCATCCCTCCCTCTTCTCATATGCCCCTCCCCCAGTCCAATGATCGGGGATGTCCTGCTCCCCTTCCATCTGACCATAGTCAGGTCTCATCAGAACTGGCTTCTTTGTCTTCCTCTGTGGACTGGTAAGGCTGCTCCTCCCTCAAGTGGAGGTGATCAAAGAGCCAGCCACTGAGTTCATGTCAGAGATGTTCCCTGGTCCTATTACTACTTCTAGGCATATATCCAAAAGATGCTCAAGTATACAACAAGGACATTTGTTCAACCATGTTCGTAGCAGCTTTATTAGTAATAGACAGAAGCTGGAAACAACCCAATATTTCTTAGTTGAGGAATGGATACAGAAATTGTAGTGCATTTACACAATGGAATACTACTCAGCAATTAAAAACAAAGAAATCATAAAATTTGCAGGCAAGTGATGGGATCTAGAAAAGATAGTCTTGAATGAGGTATCCCAGAAGCAGAGAGATACGCACATGGTGTATACTTACTCAAAAGTAGATATTAGACATATAATATAGGATAAACATACTAAAATCTGTATACCTAAGGAAGCTAATTAAGAAGGAGGACCCTGGGAAAGATGCTCAATCTTCATTCAGAAAGGCAAATGAGATGGACATTGGAGCCTATCATAAAGGGCCTCTTGACACCCAGCAGGCCATCAAGGCATATGCTGAGATGCATAGCCAAACTTTGGGCAGAGTGCAGGGAATCTTATGAAACAAGGAGTAGTAGCTAGAAAGACCTGGAGGGAATAAGAGCTCCACAAAGAGAGCAACAGAACCAAAAAATCTGGGCACAGTCTTTTGTGAGACTGGTACTCCAAACAAGGACCATGCATGGAGATAACTTAGAACCCCTGCATAGAAGTAGCCCAAGGTAGTTCAGTATTCAAGAGGATTCCCCTATAATAAATAGGACCAGGGACCTTCTCTGACATTTGGCTATTAACAACAGATATTTATTGAAAGAACTTTGATAAAGAAAGGACAAAGATGTACTTTAAGCCCAAGTCACCTGTTTTGTTGTGTTAAAACAGAAGTCAAAAAACGCTCCCTAAAAACCTTTTATACACACACTGTTTTTTAAATGAATACTTAAAGGGAATATTAATTAGAATAGCAATACTAAGCTTTCAGAAAATACTGTTTATCTTTAAAGCATTTGTATAAAGCATAGGTAATGTGGGTGCTTAACATACTACTTTCCAAACTATTACGTTGTATGATAGAAACATTTGTGAAGGATTTCACTCATTTTCTCCGGCATAATATGATTTTTTCAAAAGAGTCAGCAGTAGAAGACAAAACCATCAAGGCCTTAAGTCTTTCCTTTTAACTTACATGAGTTTCTCTTTGGAGAAAAGCAGTGCTCAGTTGACACTGGCTTAACTGTTTGGAGCTTGCCTAATCAGGATCATTTTTTTGTAGGTCTGAATGAGGTCTGGCTACTCTATCCCCACTCAGAACAATGAAGAAGAAGCTGGGTCTAGGTGGCAAAAGGCTGAGTGAATGTATTTTTTGATGCTTCTAGACAGAAGCACAGTTCACTTGCAAGTAAAAATGTTCATTAATGGGGAACAATTTATTGGAAACCATGATACACTCTGTTATTGTGATGGAGTTGTACCACTCTCCTCACCTGCTTCTGGAAGAGCCTTTACAGGTGGACTCAGCACAGTCCTTCCAGGAGCACACACAGACATAAATGCAAGATCCAGATCAGGCCTACATGGGGCACACTCCAGGGGAAGATAAGTATCCTCAGCTCTGAGCCCCATCTCATTACTCTGCCTTTAATGAGACTATAGGTGAACACCTTCCCTCCAGTAGGACAGCCAGCCCAACTCTTTGGCCTAACAGTGCTTTGCTTTTGTTCTTTTCTTCATCTTTAGTTTGTATATGACTGTTTAAAGGAATCAGTACAGTTGTGTATTTTAAACCTTAAAAAAAAAAGAATACCAGACTGTTAGTTTATAATCTCATAGCCTAATGTAACAAAATAAATATTTTCTTCATTGCTTTGACTGGTCTATAACATTTTATTTCTTAACATCATTTACTAAATATAGTGATCCTCCAATTAGTTGGAGCATAAAAATGACCTAGAGGGCTGCTTAGAAATATAGTCATGAGGCCTCTCCCAGACTCTATAACAAAATCTTTAGGGAAAAGGATTTAAAAGCTCCCAAGATTACTTGGAGAAGATTGACTTAAATTCTGTGTTGAATTTTTTAATTCCGGGTAACCCCAGTACATTTTATTTGTTTATTATATTCTAGCCACCAGATTTTCATAATTTGAATTCAAAGAGGTAATTTTGCTTATATAAACAACAGTAACAATTTAAATCTGTGAGCATCTATTGTCAAGATAATCTCAGTCAAGGCTGGATTAATCTACATTTTTAACACTATATCACCTGTCAGGGTAAGAAGTGAGTGGACTAAGATGCTTGTCCGTGTTTGCCATTTCTATCACAGTACCTCAACAGGAAAGAGCACTTTTGCCTCCAAAGCAGCTTGAACATTTTCATTTTCAGCATTTTGAACAATAATCATGGTCTGATAAGGAATTGTAAGGTTGTTTCAATCAGTGTCCCAGAAAGTACTAAGAAGGTAAGTTGGGAACTAATTCCTATTTTGCCTCTCATCCCCAAATGTGATAGTTTAGAAATTCACTGTGAATTTTGAAAGTAAAAGATTGACAAGCCTCATATCCCATACCTTGCGTTCAGGTATTAGGTGTTTTTTTTACAACCGTCACATTTTCTCCAGAGAACTTTGTTTATGATGTGCCTTTCCATTGGCCTGTGGGATGACTGGGGTCATAAAATTACATGTCACACAAGTCTGATGGCCAGAGGTCAGTCACTAGAAGCCACAAAGAGCTAGACACATTCATATTCTTCTGTAAACCCAGTGTTCCTGTGGGGAGATAAGAGGTAGGGAAAAATTGCCAGGATGCTCCCAGGCCAGCTAGCCTGAAGTGTGCCTAGTCATAGGAAAGACCCTGCTTTGGGAGAACTGACTCTTCAGTGTTGTTTTCTCACCTCCACAACGACTGGGGTGTGCACGCACACATGTGCCTGCACAAACACAAGACAAAGAACAAGTCAGTAAATAAAGTTTTCTACTCTGACATCTATCAGGCCTTTAATATATTTTTTTTTTTGCGTTTTCAACTCTCTCTTGAAAGCCAGCACATTCTCTGAGGTCTCCCTCCAGTAACGAAAAAGCCTGAGTTGAACAGAGAGTTGATGACAAATACTGTGTAGCGCTTTACCTCCACAACTGAAATCTTCAGTGGCCCCTGCTCCTGAGTGCCCAGAACATTCCCTTTTCACGTGCATCAGCTCTTCTTTCTCATACTTCCTTATCTGCCATACATTCGATTGTGTATGATCCCCACTGTGTTACATGACTGACTTAGGTAGATCCCTCAACAAATAGTGTGATTTTTATTCCCCGCAAAGCAGTGGCACTGAGTTTTCTCTCCAAAGCCATTTTGACTGTTCACTTGGAATCGCTCAGGTGAAACAGGCTCTTCTGAGATATACATCTCATTAATGTTACAGCTTTTTATGGGCATTTCAATTCGGGGCTAATATTTCCACTACTTTTTATCTTTCTGAAAAGATTACTCTTCTCATTTGGAATTTCTCATGGTTGACATCACCCTGACAGACTGCTGCATTCTTCTGAGTGATATGAACGCCAATAAACACTATCCCAGTTTTTATTTATTTTGCCTTTGCAAAATGCCTCCTTAATTATTTGTGAAGCAACCAGCTTTGCACAGAGATTTCATAGCTTTCAACTTACTGAAGATTCAAAGTTTGTTTTCTATTGTTGAAGTTTGAAAGTTTCAACACATAACTGTTATCAGCACAGTGTATGCTTGTGGTACCAAGGGGGAATTTTTTTTTTAAAGTCTTAAAGAAGCTGGTCCTTTCATATTCTTTTTCATAGGTCTTTCTCAGACTAATTTTTAAATTTACATGCTGTGTGAACCTAATTTAAATAATATGTCCATACATGTGTCTACGCAAGATAGGGGATTGACATGCAAGTAAATTTTAAAGAACTACTACTTAAAGTTGAAATGAACTATTTTGAATACTCGATGAAGGGGATGCAATTAGATGTTCAAACATCTAAACTAGAGTAAGTTTAAAATATAGTCCTCCCTTTGTTCTAGCATGACCAATGTTCCTGTAGTCAAAGTTTCTATAAGCAATTTTGGTAGAAAAATGTTTACTGGAGCTGGGAAGAGTGTTCTGCACTTAGGAGTACAGAATGCTCTGGCAAAGTACTGGGGTTTACCTCTCAGCACCTAAGGTTAGTTGACACACTAGGACTCCAGCTCCATAGTAATGTGGCAATTTTCTGGATTTCATGGGCAGCAGCGGTCACATGTTCATATGTCCTGTTGCTCTTGACAGCACACACTTTACACGCAACTAAAAATAAAAGTGACTGTTAAAGTACAAGATATACTGACATGGTTTTAGATACCTAGTATGGTTTGGGTGACTATATCCAAACGTGCCATACATAAAGACTTGGATCCTTGGGTGGCAAGGTTTGAAAGTGCTTCCAGTCCCCATGGTGGTAAGCCTACAAGGGGCTATAGATTTTAAAGGATGTTATTAGATGAGCTGCTGAAGTCCTTGTAGTCAAACCTTCGAAAATGTCACAAATATCACAGACTTTCTCTGTTTTCAGGATCAAAGTAGAATAGTTCTCTCTTCATAATTTATTTATTTTTGCTGTGATAGATATCTGGAAAAGAAAGCAACTTATTGCTGCAATAATGTCACACATACTTTTTATATTGGACTTAAGAACAACTAGACAAGAAGGAGATCATGCCCTGTACTATAAAACTAGCCAACTACCTGCGGCTCATGAGACCAAAGATCTTGGGAGATTCTGCCACCTTACTAAACTAAGAAAAAAAAAAACAACCTAAAAACATTCTAAATATTTATCCTTATATAGAAAAATATTGGCCTGAACCATAATCAAAGATAAAGCTTGCAGTTGCCAGAGACCAATATAGAAAAACTTCACAGAGTTGTATGTAGAGAACAAGTGACTATCATGACTCCTGGATATACAGCTCAGGAATCACAGAGTAATAAGAAAGATTTTAAAAGCCAGAGGCACAAGAAGTTTGCTGTGGAATACAGGTCTACTAGACATATCTGAGAAGCTACATCAACAGAGTTCTGTCAGCATGGCTGTCTAAACAAGACCTGAACCAGCAATTGACCTATTTACATGAACAGGTAAAACCTCATAGGGTCTCAACTTTCCATAAAACAAACAAACAAACCTATGGAAAAATAAGGAGTTCAAGAGAGGGAGAAAAAACCTTTCCAGGGAAAAGGCCCCAAAATGGCAATCTAATACCAAATAGTAACCCCTGAAAACATATACTCACAAGTACATTTATATGGACAGAACAAGCTACATTTATATACTTTAAATGTGTGTGTGTGTGTGTGTGTGTGTGTGTGTGTGTCCATGCGGTATGTGCACAAAGAGGTAGAGAGTTTGAGAGCCAGAAAGAGGAGGGGTAATGGTAGGGGTTGGGAGGAGGAAAGAGAAGTTATAATTGTATTTTAATTGATTTTTAAAAATAATGTCAGGAAGGAAGAGTTTATTTTGGTTCATGGTTCATAAGTCCATTATGGCAAGGAAGGCAGAACTGAAGCAGCTGATGTGTGTGCGTTCAGAAAGGAAACACAGAGAGATTAATACAACCCCCCTTTTTTGTGAACTCACTCCTGTTGAGTAAAACT
>REGO01000388.1:1727286-1739905 GCA_010120015.1 Rhombomys opimus | reverse complement strand
TAAAAGCCAGAGGCACAAGAAGTTTGCTGTGGAATACAGGTCTACGAGACATATCTGAGAAGCTACATCAACAGAGTTCTGTCAGCATGGCTGTCTAAACAAGACCTGAACCAGCAATTGACCTATTTACATGAACAGGTAAAACCTCATAGGGTCTCAACTTTCCATAAAACAAACAAACAAACCTATGGAAAAATAAGGAGTTCAAGAGAGGGAGAAAAAACCTTTCCTGGGAAAAGGCCCCCAAATGGCAATCTAATACCAAATAGTAACCCCTGAAAACATATACTCAAAAGTACATTTATATGGACAGAACAAGCTACATTTATATACTTTAAATGTGTGTGTGTGTGTGTGTGTGTGTGTGTGTGTGTGTCCATGTGGTATGTGCACAAAGAGGTAAAGAATTTGAGAGTCAGAAAGAGGAGGGGTTGGGAGGAGGAAAGAGAAGTTATAATTGTATTTTAATTGATTTTTAAAAATAATGTCAGGAAGGAAGAGTTTATTTTGGTTCATGGTTCATAAGTCCATTATGGCAAGGAAGGCAGAACTGAAGCAGCTGAAGTGTGTGCGTTCAGAAACGAAACACAGAGAGATTAATACAACCCCCCCTTTTTTGTGAACTCACTCCCGTTGAGATAATAACACCCAAATTTAAAGTAAAACTTTAAATTTGAACATCTCCGTAAGTATGTTCCAACATATCTAGAGATGTTTCTCTTAGGTTACTGTAAATGGAGTTATCAACAGGAAATGAAAGTTACAAGCCTCCAGCTCCTTACTTACACACAAGCATCCAGACATCACTTCTACGTCTTCAAAGTAGTTCCAAGCCAATGGACCACCTAACTATGTACTTGACTGTCCAAAACTGTGAGGCAAATAAAACATTTGCTATTATTTAGTTGCCTAAGTATTTCACTGTTGCAGTCTGAACTGTTGATATATTAAGTTTCATACATCATCAATAATGTTTTTTAAAAATTTTTGTAATTATTTTTCTTATATTCTAAAGTGTATAGACTTTAACATCTTTTAAATGATTTTGAGATGACTAAATTACAAACATTGGTTAAAACTTTCAGATCCCCTGTTTCTATGATTGTTACATTACTTTTACTCTTCTATAAAAAGATAAAATAGGAAGGAATTTCAATGCATGGAAGCAACTTGAAAGTGCCTTTTTTAAAAAATATATTTTCACATTTTTTTCTATTATCACCACTTGACTAATTTGCTTGGCATTGTTTTGCCCCATCCATTCAGAAGTAAGTAATTTTCTGTCTCCCTTCTAACGTTTATTCCAGGCTTGATGTTTATTAGATGTCAGTGACGAATGCCAATTTACTTGAAATGTTGTGGATCACTAAATGTAGAAGTTTAAGAAAACAGTGGCTGTAGATAATTCAAGTGCCTCCTAATTAATCTTACTGATCCATTTCCCTCTTTCAGAGACTGCCCCAAACAGTAGCTATTAGAACACTGCTGAGAGGGAGTTTTACTAGGACACCTTGTTTTTGAAGATTGCTGTGTGGAGGAGAGACTGAGTCAAAGTTAAATCCAAAGTCTGCAGATGATAGTAGGTCAGACAGTGAGCAGCCCTGCCACTCATGCTTATACAGTACTCACTGTTTGTTTTGTTTCAGATAAGATCTCATGTAACAGGCTGGCCTTGGTTTGGCAATGTAGTTGAGGTTGACCTTGCACTTACGATTTTGTTTCCTGTTTCTATTTTAAGAATGCTTGGATTACAGGCATGCACTACCATGCTCAAATTAGAGGTTACTGGAGATTGAGCCCAGGATTTCTTTTTTATTATTATTTTTCTTTTTTAATTAAATATTTATTTTTTAATATTAGTTACAGTTTATTAACTTTGTATTTCAGCTGTATCCCGCTCCCTCATTCCCTCCCAATCTCACCCTCACTCCCTCATCTTCTCCTTACCCCTTTCCAAGTGCACTGATAGGGGAGGACCTCCTCCCCTTTCATCTGACCCTGTTTTATCAGGTATCTTCAGGACTGGCTGCAAAGTCCTCCTCTATGGCCTAGCTCCTCCTCCCTTAGGTGTGTGTGTGTGTGGGGGGGGATTCAAAGAGCCAGACATTCAGTTCATGTCAGAAATATTCCCTGTTCCCCTTACTAGGACAGCCACTTGGATACTGAGATACCTTGGGTCACATCTGTTACAATTTATTCACTTTGTATCTAAGCTGTAGCCCCCTCCCTGGACACCTCCCAAACCTGCCCTCCCTCCCTCTTCTCTTTCCATTCCCCTTCCCCAGTCCACTGATAAGGGAGATCCTCCTCCTCTTCCATCTGATCCTAGTCTATCAGGTCTCATCAGGACTGGTGGCATTGTGTTCTTCTGTGGCCTGGTAAGGCTGCCCCTACCTCATAGGGAGGTGATCAAAGAGCCTGCCACTGAGTTCATGTCAGAGAAAGCTCCTGTTCCCCTTACTAGGGAACCTACTTGGACACTGAGCTGCCATGGGCTACATCTGTGCAGGGTTTCTTGAATGCTAGATCTGTGTTCTACCTAAACAACTTTATCTTTTCACATCTCTAAACATACCTGTCCACCTCTTCTTATGCAGATCCAGATACTTGGACTCATCTCTTTGCTGAACACACAGCATATGCCTCTTTGAGCTCCCTTAATAGTCTGGACCAGGCTCCCACATATACTTGAAATAACTCTTTGACGCTTTGTTTGTGTACAAAAAAACAAAACAAAACAAAACAAAAAAACTTTTATTTACATGTCTTATGTCTTTTTCTCCCTACTCTTCCCCAATCCCTTCTAACACCCCAACATCAGGTAGGAGAGAGAAAGAGCTAGTGGGAGAGGGGCCACAGTTCTTTGTAAGTGGCTTCCTGCTGGTTAGGGTCATTGGATTACTTGGAGCCAGTTCAATCATCCTTTCAGTAGAGCTGCAACTTCTTGTTTCACAACAAAAACTAGGAGCAGCAAGGTGGAAGCAGGAGCAGCCTTGTTCTTTTCCACTCTTTTCTGGGCTCTGGTATTGATTCTCTTTACAGGTTCCTCAGATTTAAACTATCTGCAGCTGGTAAAGAGCTCCTCTTAGAGCCCTCATGAAGCAAATAGTCTGCCGCTGTGGACCAGCTGACTCAGCCCCACATCCCACACCTGGGACTCAAGCGAACACATGTTTATATCCACAACACTCCTTTCAAGTTTTTGTTTTCTCGTTAACTTCAAGGAGAGGTTCTGTTTCAAATGTAAGGCTTCAACTTGCTGTTCCACTGCCCTAATCTAATTTTTCTATGATAATTAAAGTAACAAAACATAACGAATTAATACATGTTGTTTAATCCCTGTTTAGTAGAAAACAATCTACATGAAAACAGGGATTGCCATTTATTTGTTTCCCTGAGAACTAGTTCTTCAAACCAAGTGTTCTAAATATGCTTGCTACATAAAATACATCTCAGGTCTTAGGTTTCTCTGTAATCTGATCATGGTGAGGAAAGTGCTGGAAAAGAAGACTGAACACATGATGTATCTAAATCCTTGGAACAGTGTGTCTAAGTTTAGAAGACACCTCCTTAGAGTCTAAAATTGAGAGTAGCATCAATTTGTAAAAAGAAGTGAAGCAGATGAGCAGAATTGGATGACACACTTGAGCTCTTTCTGGTTGTGCTTTGTACTCCACATCTAAGCAGCACTTAAGGCCAGTGTTCCTTGGAAGCCACAGGACAATGCTATTAGTCAAGTGGGCCTTAAACTCTATGACATCATTCCACCATCTGTCCTCTCAGGACATCTCTTATCCTTGAGTTAGACAAGCTGTGTGTACCATGGGTGTCCCTTGTAGGGATAGCTGGTTCTTCTCACCAAACACTTTATGGGCTCTCTCTAGGTTTGTTTGCATCCCAGTTGGCAAGCATAGTGCCTCATGCAGAGCTGGCAATGAATACATTCTGATTGTATAAAGAAAATTTTATGTAAGCTTTTGCACTTCTGTCCCATATGTTCCTTCTAACACCAGTGTCTCCCTGGTTCCTTTTATGGGCATTCTGCTGCAGCAGCACTTTGTTAGAACAGTAAAAATACACTCCCCTCTTTCTGTTTCTATCTCTCCCTCTGTCTCTCTCTCTGCCTCTGTCTCTCTGTCTCTGTCTGTCTGCCTGTCTGTCTATGTCCCCCCCCCCTCTGTGTGTGTGTGTGTGTGTGTGTGTGTGTGTGTGTCTTGCTTTCTTCTTACAACTCTCTGTTACCTTAAAGGAAAACGCAAACTCCACTTCTTTTATGGCTTTCTTTACAGTGATCCATTCTTCATTCCACATTGTTTAGTCATAGCCCAGATATTATCTCTTTAGTAATGTAAGATGTCTTTAGAAGCATATTTTTCCATACTGTTGGCTGGGCTCATAAGATACTCTAGTTTCTCCTAATGATGTTCTTTAGTATAATCTCTTTGTTGACTAAAGTTGTTAGAACCATTTAAACACACACACAAACACACAGAGACAAATAAAAAAAATCTGACTATAGCCTTTTAATAATGATTAAAATATGCCTGGGAGCTACTGCATAACAGATACTGAAGGCTGATTGAGTTGAGGTCAGGCAAGACAAGAAGACTGAATGATATCAGTATCTTTATGCCAATGACTGATAGATTTATATTTTTTAAAAATTTTATTTTTTGGCTCTGTTAGTCTCCTTGTGGAGTTTCTGTCAACTCCAGGTCTTTTTATCTCCCTACACTCTGTATAAAGTTTGGCTATGAGTCTCAGTATCTCCGTTGATACCAGGTGGGTACAGTTTTTCAGAGTACTCCTGAGAAAGGCTCCTGTTCTGTTCCTTGTGTTCTCCTACTTCTGATGTCTGTCCTGTTTGCCCTTCTGAGTGAGGTTTCAGCCTCTTCCCTAGACTCCTCCTTGTTGTTAAGCTTCTGGAGGACTATAGATTTTAGTATGTTTATCCTATATTATAAGGCTAATATCTGCTTATAAGTGAGTATAGACCATATGTGACTTTCTGCTTCTTGATTACCTCACTCAGGATGGTCTTTTCTAGTTCCCACCATTTGCCTGCATGATTTCCTTGTTTTTATTCACTGAGTGGTATTCCATTGTGTAAATGTACCACAATTTCTGTATCCATTCTTCAGTGGAGGGAGATCTAAATTGTTTCTAGATTGTGGCTATTATGAATAACATTCTATGAACACAGTCAAAAAAAGGTCCTTGTTGTATGGTTTAGCAGAGACTGACACTCCAACGAAGTATTATGCTTGGAGAGGACCTAGATCCCCTGCTCAGAAGAAGGCCATAGGCAGCTCAGTTTCCAAATGGGTTTCCTAGTAAGGGGGCAGGGGCTATCTCTGACATGAACTTAGTGGTTGGCTCTTTGATCACTATGCACTGTAGGGTGTAGCCTTGCAAGGCCACAGAGGAAGACAATGCATCCAGCCTTGATGAGACCTGATAAGCTAGGATCAGATGGAAGGGGAGGTGATCCTCTCCTATCAGTGGACTAGGAAAGGGGTATAAGGGAAAAAGAGGGAGCATGGGTGGGCCTGGGAGGATAAGGGAGGGGTTTGCAGCAGGGAAACAATGTGAATAAATTGTAATAAATAAATTAAATTATTATTATATTGTGTCTGTGTGTGTATGTGTCTGATGTATGTGTAAGACTGTGGGTGTGCCTGTACTATAAACTCATGTGGAGATCATAGGACACTCTAGTGAGTCTATTCTGTACTTTCACCATGATGTAGAGGTTGAACTCATATCCTTAAGCTTGCATAGCAGGTCCTTTTATATGCTGAGTCAGCTCACAAATATCTTTGTCCAAATATTAGATTACAATGAAATAGAAAATGGTCTCTGGTGAAGACTTCATACCAGATGAGGCATTAGAGTAGGGTTGTATACAGAAGCAAGCAATACTGTTTCTGATAGGGAGAAGGAGACAGAATTAGTGATATCCCAGCTTTTACTCTGCAATGCTCTCATGAGAATCAACTATAAGAGGTCACCACCCTCATTTCAAGGCTGTGCCAATAATGACCTAAAGGCTTCCCAGGAGACACTTCTCTCAATGGTTCTTTCATCATACAGGTTTCCAGGTTTCTTATAAATGAACATCTGGGAGACAATTAACATTAACACAATACTACTATGCTGCTCTCTTCTAGTTCTGAAATCTCAAGAGAAAAATTGGTTAGAATCACAGGTAACACAGTAATTCCTGTAGTAATGTGTAAGGTACCTTTATAAGCATGGTTTAGGGTCTCAAGCCAAAGAAAGAGTCCATTGTGGAAGAGATCATGAGCTCACCTAACATGTAAATTAAATCTCAACTCAGCTGGAAATCCATGTGCTGCAGATCAGGACCAGAAGTGAATAGTACCAAGTAACCTGCCACAAAGAAAATTGAAGAAAAATAGATCCAAACTGGATCATTGCACCAGTTTGGCCTGGTTTGGGAGGATAGTCCATGGGCAAACATAAGAAATATTTCTGGCAACATCAAAAATTACCAATATATGGCATTCATGAGATGAATATCTGCTAACCATCTGGATGCCTGACAGTATAATGAGCTACTTGTACCATATAACTTTGGTAAAAGTGTACACAGCACTTTACCTTAATAGACTAGAGAAATTAGTACATTTGAAAAATACCCAGACACCGTATTCTCATACAACCTTCATTGAGCTCTCGTACAATACAATCATCATCTTTCTTTTTCAAATATTTCTCATTGGCCAGGGTTGAGTTCTAGACTTCAGGTTTAAGAACCTATGTGTTTTCCCATCTTCAGTGCTGAGATTATAAGTAGGATCCATCAGCTTTGTTTTTTTTTTTAAAAAAAAAAACTATCTGCAGAAGCTTATGTCTAACAACCTGTACCAAGTTTTCATGATGCATTTTATTTCTATGAAATTTGATTCTTTCCTTTCATAAGTCATACTTCATACCAATAAAACATGAATTATCAGAGAATAAGGGATTCTACAAAAACATTTTTTTGAAATCCCACAATAGTATATAATACTTTGTATAATAATTTAAAAGGAAACTAAATTTGAAAAAAAGTCAAATCCCTATAAAGGCATATATTCCTAATTTCTTTATTTTCTCTGTGTATCTTTTATTGCTCAAACATGTCTGGGACAAGGGATGGACTGCTGGAACACATCTGGAAAAAGCAATGCACTTTACAGATAATCCTGGTATAGAAATGATCTCTCTACTTGTCCACCTTATTCACTCAGCAAAGAATTCCTTTGAAAGGAGAATGAGGAGATAATGCTTCATTTATCGCCTATCACCTCCACTGACAGAGTCATCTTACACAGCACACAGTGATAAATATTTTGTACGTAGCTGATTATATGAAACACAAATACTGCAAAAACAGAAACACTGTAATCATCTTTGTCTCCAAGACCGCTCCTGTGTTGTGGCCGCATGGTTGTCATTACCTTTGTGTGATGCTCCTGTGGATTTTCACTGTCATGGAGGTTAGAAAGGAAATGTTTTCATTTCAGATTCAGACAGAGGGAACCACATGAGGAGTGAGTCCCACATTTGTCACTGACATCATAAGGATTGGAATATAAAATGTACAAAGCACAGTATTCTCTGAGTCATACATTTTTCCAAGGCATAACCCTACTGTATTTTAATGTAAATGCTATGTATTTAATTAAAGAATATACTTATTGATATTTGTCTTTTCACACAAAAAGAATCTCCCACACATTCTACTTTAAAGTTAAAAATTATCTTCAATAGAAGCCATTTGAAAATTAAGTATATTCAGAAGGTAATCAATACCAAAAGGTAATGTTTTAAAATATGAATCACCATAATGTGTTAAAGAAAAGAAAAACACTTTTTGATAGATTTAGTTACAATTTGTTGGCTTGTTTTAAAGATTCCTCAAGCAAAACTAGATGTTGAAATAGGAATTTGAGTGCAAAAATATCTACAACCTAAGATTCAATTTCCCATCTTGCTTGTGGGAGTATGCTCAGAAAACTTTTACAATAAATACCATGAATCAATCCTTGATTTTCCACAATAAATGATGTTCACTGGGAGGACAGGCTTCCTTCTGTTTACTACATTTTCAGAAAAAAATAAGTAAAAGGGGAGAATTTGACATTAAGTGGAGGATAAGAAGGTTTTGACAAGGATTTGAGTTAAATAAAAATATCTTTAAACTGAGTGTAGTGGTGTAAGCATATGATCACAGCAATTCAGGAGGCTGAGGAATATAGTCTGTGAGTTTCATTCATTCAATCTGTGTTAACCTTTACTCAGTTTCTAAGGAAGAGTACATGCTAACAGGGATGCACTGGAGAGAAAGACATATGCAGCTTGAGCACTGAAGTAGCTAAATAAATGGACACGTGTTCCTTCAAGATAAGAAGGGTGTGCTCAAGGCAAGGAAAGATGCTACACATGAATATAAATTTGTGTGACATAACCTACTCTGTTGTCTTGGCTGAAAACAGATGGTTTTTCAAATTTGAAAATCCACACAGCTCCTAGAGAGAAGAGATGAGACCAGGTCTTCCAGAAGTATAGTAGGGCAGCAGAGATGAGTCTTCATGCCATAGTGTTTGAAGGTCCTGGAGTCTTTCTACATTCTAACTCACCGTCTATTACCTGCTTGTGTGATTGGTTTTAGGCTTAAGGTTTGCTAAATTAAGGGATAGTTAGAAAGGAAGCTGGTGAAAATTGTTTCTAGTGATTCTGATAGGGTGTTTACAAGGGAGGTGTAATTTGTTACACTGCACAAAGTAAGAACTACTTTCACTGTGACTGGGCACCCCCCAATAGGTTACAATTCCAGGGGAAATTAAACAGTAGAGGAAACATGAACACACTTCCTGCTCAGCACCTGAGATAGTATTCCTTTCCTGTCTTTAATGTTGACACTGCATTTCCTTTGGGCCTAAGAACTAACACAATTACATATCTGTTGACTAAATCATCAGGGCTTTTCCTATGTCTGACAGTCTCTCCCACCTCAACTTCCACGGCACCGAGTCCTTCAAACCTGGGCTGAGCCATGTTTCAGCATCCTTGGTTCTCCAACTTGCAAACAGCTTATCGGGGAAATCAGTCTTCACATGCCCTTGGGTGAATTCTACTGAATCCCGTGTCATTTATTTAGCCAGCTGTGTCTGTTGTATCTTAATGGAGAATCCTGACTAACACACTCACATTTGTTGATGCCCACATATAAAGGATTTGTTCATCTCTCCCTTCCTTGAACGGTTTCTCCTACTTCTTCTCTTGAATACTACTGATTCATAACACATTGATAAATCTCAGTTATCAAACCCCTCAAGAAGTTTTTCTGGTTTAGCATCTGATGCATCTCTTTCCACTGTGTTCTCTAGTTTGACATCTTAAGTGACACAGTGGAACAACTAATTCTACTTGAATAAAGAAGGTAAAAAATAGAAAATAAAAGTTAATGCATGTTTACTAGCTCAGTGTGACTATATATATACCATATATATATATGATATATATATATGATATATATATATATGTATGATTATAAAAAACATTCCCAAGGGATTTTTGTGTTCCTTAGTTCCAATTTTGTGACATCATCATCACTGTTATCATCATCATCACCTTGTGTTTTGTGTGTGGTTCATGTCTGTGGCATATTCATGTGTGTGCATATGTACACATAAGCACATAAATACAGAAGCAAGAGGACCACTTCTGTGCCTTCCACTGGTACTTTCCACCAATTCCAGTGAGACACAATCTCTCCCTGAACCTCAAATTCATCGTTTTTGAAATGCTGGCCAGCCATTGCACTCTTAGGATTGGCTTGCCTTTTATTTTATTATTTTATTTTATTTTATTTTCTCCCAATGATTAGATTATGATCAACTGTCCCAGTGCAGGAGTTTTACATGGGTGCTGGAGTTTTACATGGGTGCTGTGGATTAACTCATACCCTCATAGGCTCTGAACCATTTAGTCGGCTCTTCTCCCTGACACATTTTAACTATCTTTCTGGGAATAAAGTCTTTAAGAAATCTTTTCCCCTATGTTTAAATGAGCTGAAAAATAAACACACTGTAGCCCAGAAACAACAAAGTAGTCATTTTCAGACGCACAGCCACATAAGAAGTGACCAAAAGGCTATCTATTATAATGAGTCTTTCTTTAGTGATTCAGTATTTAACTGAGTTGAGGCTTCTGTATGCTCTTAGGGAATTGCCAGTGTTAAGGCTGAAACATACTTGAGCAATTAGACTCAGTACTGGAGAAAAGTAATTATAGAATTAAGTGAGTGATCCTGGATGGGATATATTGAAAACTTATGCCACAGTCATACAGTTTTCCCTCACAACGTTGTTGTGGGGACGAAGAAAAAAGCAGCTAATGAAAACTACTTTTATGTTGTATTCTCAGAGGTTGCTTTGGTGATGTCTAATTGATTCACCATGGACAATAAAAAGTAAAAGGATCAGCATTGCTGATGCTTCACATTGATTTTTTTGATTCTACTCCCTAAACCAAACTTTTTTTTTTTTTTTAGCTCAGGCATAATCATAAAATGCCTTTTATGCTTTTATTATTACCAATTTCCTCCCCTATTTAGAAAAATATAAATTCAAGCGCAGGTTCTAAATGTTCTCAGGTTGCATATAAAAAGCTCCTGGAGCTACTTTCCATTTGAAAGAATCACAACTTTATTTGGGGGTCGAGGGAGGTAATTTCATACATAATGCTGTGCAAATTTGAGGAAAGAAATTTAAATAACTGAAATTTGATTTGCCCTTGGAAAAACAGCTTGCAATGAGCTTTGTTCTTGGGTCTCTGGATAAGACACAGTGCGGGGAATAACTTTATCTTGTCCCTAGTAAAACCATTTTTTTTTTAAACCTAGAACCCACTGTCCTGTCTTGACGTTCCTGTAATATTATGCCTGGGCCCATGCCAGATTTCATTTGACTCTCAAATGCCTTTGCACCACTACTTTTTCCATTAAGCCTTTAGTGGCATTAGGGTGATGCCTTGAAAATGGCCAGTGCAAATCATGCTCTACTTATGGAAATATTCATTTTCATGCTTATCTCTATTTATAAAAATACATTTATAAAGGCAGAATTCTTTTTTATTGTGCATACTGTACTGTTGGTATGATATGCTTAGCTAAATTTGCCATATTCAGTAAAACTTTGGTGGAAGTCTAAATAAAGAAAACACTCATTTCAACGCTGTTTGAAGTTCCTGCTCTCTATCACAGTAATCACACTGATCTTACTAACATCTCCCTGTGGGAACAAAGTTCTTCAGAATTTGCTTTGCAAGTTTTGCACTGTACGTATCCACAAGTTGGATTAAGATTAAATAAGTACGCTTTGGTTTCTTTTATGGCTTGAATGCTTGTGACAACAATTAATAAAAAATTTAAAAAGTGTATTATGGCTGTTAGCTTGGTGTTCTTGTAAAACTCAAAAATGCGAGCAAGTGTGTCTCGAGTCTTTGCCTGATCTTGGGACTCTTTTCCTCCTATTGGCGTGTCTCATTCAGCCTCAGTATGAGGCCTTTTGACTTGTCATATTTGTGTCTTCTATTTTCCTCTTTGACTGTTATCACTTGAAGGCCTGTTCTTCTCTGAAGAGAAAGTGAAAATGTAGTATATCTGAGTGAGAGGGAAGATAGAGTGGATCTGAGAGAAGCTGAAGGAAGAAAAACTGTGGTCAGGGTGTATTGTGTGAGATAAGAATTTATTTTCAAGAAAATAAATATTTTTTTTTTACATTCAATAAAAAATAATTACCCCATGAATGTTAAATAAAGCAGAGAGAGGTATGTAAGGCTAGGGCAGCTTGAAGAAAGGAAAGGGAAGAAAAAAATATATTATTATCTAAAAAATAAAAGGGATACTTTTTAAATAGATGGGACTATTAGGAGACAAGTAAATTGTGAGGCAGAATACATTTTGTATTTTTGCTCTGATGTCATATGGGAACATCATATTAGTGCCCCTCCAATACATGCAACATGAAGTCAGCATGGAAGGAAAGGAGCAGGGTATCTGTGGATGTAAACTGTAAAAACATACCAGTAACTTAGTCATGCATGTTCTAGATTCTAGAACTATAAGAAATGAAACTGAAGAAATCTCTAAGACTGCAACATATTAAAAATGACTCTGTGGCGGGGCAGTGATGGTGCATGCCTTTAATCTTGGTGCTCAGAAGACAGAGGCAGGAGGATCTCCACGAGTTCAAGGCCAGCCAGAACTACAAAGTGAGCGCCAGGATAGCCAAAGCTATACAGAGAAATCCTGTCTAAAACAAACAAAGAAACAAAATACAGAACTTCAAGGAAAACCTCTACATCATGTTTCCTTTGTATCATGAAACCCTTCCTCTGAGGCACTTTCTAATACCCTATACCCTGAAAGCGCTGTCCTGTGTAGCCTGAACTTCATTGTCTTAGTAAAAAACTGATTATTTAAAATAAAAGCTGATGATTATGAATAAAGCTGCTATGAACATGGTTGAGCAAATGTCCTTGTTGTATAGTGGAGCATATTTCAGATATATGCCTAGGAATGGTATAGCTGGACTGGAGGTAGCAC